>AWUE01019240.1:0-277473 GCA_001974825.2 Corchorus olitorius
GGGGGGGGGGTTGTTTTTCCTTTGGGCAGAGGCAGAGGAGGGTTGTAGTGTAGCAGTAGCCAAAGAGCAAAAATTAAATAAAAAGCCAATCCTTTGAAACCAATCAATTCCTCATTAACTACAGACAGTTAATACAAACATGTCTGCATTGAATGCCGCTGCCTTTCTCCTTTGCCCACCATTATTACACCTTACCTTTTGAGTGTACGGTTTTGCCCCTCCCTCCCTCAACCATCACTGTCTCTTTTCTTCCATTCGGACCAAAAGTCCAAACTTCTTCCAGAGTCCACTTTTCTCTTCACTCTATCTACCACGTTTCTACTACTATATTAAGCTACTAACTAAACTAAGTAATAAGCATGTATGACTTCCTTTTTCTTTTTAATTCCGAGCAACCCTTTCACTAAAGAAGAAAGAATGTTAGAAAATTATTATGGGTTGATTCATCTATGTGAACCTAGTAAAAAAAAAAAATACCGTAGCAAGATTTCTTTTGACTTACATATATCGTTAAACAATTCTCCTAACCTTTATTTATTCTTCATGGAATAGACCATTCCAACTTTATTGTAATTTCGTTCTTAAGTGGAATAGTTCTTAAATTCTCATGCTGAAAGGTTGAACTCTCGTGGAAGCCATAGATAGATTGGGTTCTAAGTTTTTTTGTCCGAATATGGATACAAGTTGAAAAGATGCCGTGGGTGCATGCAACCTTCCAGGCGAAGTTGCTGTTTTGTTTGATTTTACAGTTCGTTTTTGTGCCAATATTTTAGTTTAGATTATTCTTACAGAATCATGATTCTGAATGTGATATGCAATGCCCCCCATCCATGCAATAATGCAAATCATTCAATCTAAAAACATCATTATCTTTAAGCATTATTTAGATCGAATCCTATACCCCACACCATATATACAAATACTTCAAACAAAATTGACCCTGTAACTAAGATTTTCTTGAAGAAAGCCTAATTAATTAGTAATCAATTACTCCTACTAGTTAATATAGTAGTATAAAAAAGAATGGGTTAGATTTTGTTATTTGTATAAAGCAAGGGTAGGAATGACATTTAGACTGCAATGGTGAATTTTATAACTTAGGATTCCAACAAGATTTCGAGGAATTATACAAAACAAACTAGTCTCATTTGGACTTTTGTCACATTTAATATTTGACTTTGGACATTTTCGAAAATGTCGTTACTGTTACTATTTTTTTAGTATATTTTCTTAAATAAAAATCTGCAGAAATAAACATACATTGACTCAACATGTAAAATGGTCAAAAATTTTAAAAGAACAATATCAGTTCAATTCAAACCACGTGGAGTACTAACAACCGCTGCCGTTGACCTAATGGCTAAGGATTACAAGAGAAACGCAACGTTTCTGCTGCCTGTCCCTTCTCTTTTCTTCTTCTTTTTCCCCACAACACAATTTTCAGGTTAATCAGTTATACTCGATTGAGAATTTTTAAGGTTTTCAATTGTTTTTTGTTTTGGCCGGTGAAAGTTTTCACGTTGAATTGCTTTTACTTTTCCTCTTTGTCAAGGATTACTATCTTTTTAATCACCTCGAATTTTAAACCATTCTTGTATTTCAAGGTTGTCTCTGAACTTATTGTAGCAGTACTAAATGGAGTGGAGTAATTAATTTAGATAAGCTAAACTGTAACATGGGAGTTTGTTTGGCTTTAAAGTTGTGTTCTCATGTTCCCCAAAACAGATTCTTTTGTAAATTAAAGCACCCTTTTTTCTTGTGTTACACATCTTTTTTGTCTATATTAAAGCAAAAACCTTCAACATGATTTATGTCTTGTAACTAAAGATTAGTAAGTATATTATATGTGATTAATTAAAGAACCATTTTGAAAATCATCCTATTTAAAATTAACATTTGCAATTGTTTACAGTATCCATTCTGACATTTACTAGTATAATACTACATAAGTAAATCAATACTCTTCTAGATAGTTTTAATGTCTCTCAAAAATTGGTTATATTTTCAGCAGCTAACCAAGAAAAACTTGCATATGTTTCTGACAATGTTCCTGTAAAAATATTATTGGGATAGACTTATTTAGTAGAAAATCTACAAATTGGCATTAATTAAAATAGCAGCAAAATGATAGTAGCAGACAAGAAACAAAAATGACTAGAGAAACAAGCCAAATTAACCAAACCATAAGAACAAAAAAACAAGAGAAACTGCCCAAGCAGAAAAATGAAATTCTCAATTCAAAAAGGAGTTATAGAGACCAAGAAGAATTATTCAGCTGATAGGCCCAAACTCCATATCTAATCCTCACATCACATGCTACTATTTATGTACTTGTTGTAGGTTGTTTAGTGATATTATATATTCAGTATCCGTTTGGCATAACTTAAAACTCTTCTGAAAAAGTGTTTCTGGAAAAAACTTCAATTTAGAATTTCTGATTTTAGTTAAAAAACAACAAAAAAAAAACACTTTTGGAAAGCATTTCTGGGTTTTCCATTTGGCCCAACTTAAGTTTTTTTCAGCAAATAAGCTATTAAATAAATTGAGCCAAACAGACCCTAATCATTTTGTACAAATTAAACTGAAAAATGTTGAGTGCATTCTAAAGCTAGGCACCAATCATATATATCTTGCTCAATAAAAGGCAAAAACTCATCAAAATTGAGCCAAAAACAAAATGTTAACTTCTCTCACTCATATCCTTCACCAGCCAAACAATAATATCTCAGTAACAACTTACCAACAATGTCATAAATTCATTCATTCATGTCATAATAACTCATAACTGAGATTTTTTTCTGTACTAACAATATCCCAAACTTTTACATATGTCAAACATGTTTTGACTCGGCACAAAGCTCGATGCTGGATGTCTTGCCTTTGCATGCTGTTCCTCACTTCCCCCTTGGCCTGCTCGTGGTCCTTGTAGATGAACAGGATTTTATAGAGCACAAAACAACCACTTTTCTGTATGGTTGGTGAAGATTATGACCTAAATTTGTAGGCAATTAAGGAGGGAGTCCCTTTTGAAGTTAGATATATGGATTATGGACTTTGCTTTTTTGTGCTTTTCCTTTATTTTTCTTTTCTTTTCTTTTTTTAATTTTAGTTGAATCACTTTTCCTATGATGTCAATTTGATTTAAATTTTTTATCTTTACCATAAAGTTCACCAATATCCAAGCAACATATATACTATAGGCCATTGAAGCTTTAAATTTTTCTCTTTCAAATTCTAGAGATGAGACAGACAGCCATGCAAATTGCAAATGTTGGTGGGTGATGTCTTTTCTAGTACTAGTGTACTACCATATCTTTTTTTATGGCAATTAATAATAATAATAATAATATTGCTATGTTTGCTGAACCTTTTTTGGTTTGGCAATTTCCATTGCAAATCATGATCTTACCAGGTCCCAAGTCCATTTAGGAAAAAGGCCAGAAAAGGCCAGAGTTCATGGCACAACAATCTAAAACTAAAACCCAATTAGGTGACTTCCACTTAATTTATATACATTAAATAAGATTATTGCTTTCCTGATTATGTGATCTCATGAATGTCTCTCAGACAAAACATATGATATTTATGAGAACTGTTTGTGAATAACTAGCAGTAAGAAAGACAACATTGAAATTCAAATAAATAAATGGTAGAAAGACAGGGAAAAAGACATAATTGATGCTGTGAACAAATTATTTTATGCATTTAACAATTTCCCATGGACAAATGTAGCTTGTAGGGCTTATGGTTAAAATGAAAACCATTATTTTCTGCTTTGACCACTAAATAGAAATTTGGAACAAAGTTGAGTTGGATAGTAGCTAATTGTTTTTTTTTATTTTAAAAGAAAGAAAGAAAACTCCAAATTTGAGTCTTGCTAAAGAACATTGACAACTAGAGTGCAGGTCTTTCCAGGGTCCAGACAAAACAAATTGGAATGGAAACAGACAAGAAAAAGAAAAGGAAGAGATTAAAATTAAAATAATGTGAACTACTCAATATTGGTCCCAAAACAAAGACTAAATAAAATTTACAGGGTACAAAAGAATTATAGAACAATCTTAGCCCAAAAAAAGATCAAATAATCTTAATGATTCAAGAATGAAAGAAACGTCAAGCCAAGCCCAATCCAATTACCCAATGCTCTAGCCTAGTAGCTAGAAGCTGCCTGTCTTGCAGATGAGTGAGCCCATTTCAGTAGCCGAAAATTGTAATACAGGAATTAGAAACCGAAATAGAAACTAGAAGATTGCCCGATTTAGGAAACACCAACAATCACCCAAATGCCAAAAAAAACTTGGGAATATAGATATCTTCCTGAATCTAGCAGAGGTGGGACAATGAGGACGAAATTAGTGGTATTCAAGAAAAAGCAAAAGAGAGATTTTTGCAGAGCCTCTCAAATTCTCTGGTTCTTTCATTCAATAAAACATGCCATTTTTTTTAACTTGTATATTTCCTATAAGCAGCAGCCTTGGGTAGTTTCCTCAAGTCATGAAACCACTACCAAAAATGCAAACCTCAGGCTGCTTCCTAACGCTTCTTCTTTTTCCTCTCTTATCATCATCATTCTCTTACGCTCTGTCTGATTTTGAAATTGCATACATTTCTCGTCGCCAACTCTTAGCTCTTCCGGAAAATGGTGAATTGCCTGATGATTATGAATCCAAAGTGTCCCTTAATCTCACTTTCCCAAATTTGAGGCTCAGGCGTGCTTACATTGCACTTCAAGCCTGGAAACATGCTATATATTCAGACCCTTTCAAAACCACCCAGAATTGGGAAGGCCCCAATGTTTGCGATTACAATGGAGTTTTTTGCGCACAGGCTCTTGATGATCCAAAGTTAAATGGCGTTGCTGGTATTGACCTAAACCATGCTGACATCGCCGGATATCTCCCTGTTGAGTTAGGTCTTTTGACCGACATTGCTCTGTTTCATGTCAACTCCAATAGATTTTGTGGGATTATTCCCAAGAGTTTTTCCAAGCTTACCCTTCTCTTTGAATTGGATGTTAGTAATAACCGATTCGTTGGCCCTTTCCCGGAAGTTGTAATATCATTACCTTCACTTAAGTTTCTTGATTTAAGGTACAATAATTTTGAAGGTGAATTACCATCCGAGCTTTTCGAAAAGGACCTTGATGCTTTGTTCTTGAACAACAATCGATTTGCCTCAAACATTCCCGAAAATTTCGGGTCTTCTCCGGCTTCCGTCATTGTGGTTGCCAACAACAAGCTTTCAGGTTGTATTCCCAACAGCATTGGCAAGATGGGGAACACATTGAACGAGATTAACTTCGAGAACAACAATCTGACAGGATGTTTGCCATCCGAGATTGGAATGCTTGCAAATGTGACGGTTTTGGACATTGCTTCAAACACTTTCAGTGGGATGATGGCAAAGACATTGAAAGGTCTTGGAAAAATTGAAGAGTTAGATGTTTCATATAACATGTTGACAGGTTTTGTTCCGGACGATGTTTGCCGCCTGTCAAGCTTGAACAATTTCACATTTTCGCACAATTATTTCAATGGTGTGGCGGATTCATGCAAGCCATCTAAGGATATTGTGTTGGACGATACTAGCAATTGCTTGCCGGATAGGCCTAAGCAGAAGTCTGCCAAGGAATGTCATCCAGTGGTGAGCCGACCGGTTGATTGTGGTAAGTCCAAATGTGGTGGTGGGGGAGGAGGAGGATCGTCGCCACGTCGTCCAAGTCCTCCTGCTAAGAAGACTACGCCATCAACATCAACACCAGAATCACCAAAAGAACAACAGCCAGAACCAAAACCATCCCCAAAGCCGCAGCCGCCTAAAGTAGAAACACCACCATCTACTCCAAAGCAACAACCACCGGAGGAACAACATCCAAAGCCAACGCCATCTCCAGAGCCAAAACCACCGAAACAGTCACCTCCTGAACCGAAGCCAACTCCGGAGCCAGTCCCAACACCAAGTCCAACCCCTGTTTCTAACTCTCCAAATAAAGAAAGCCCACCAAAAGCACCAGAAGATGATCCTCATAACAGATCTCCTGTTACAAGGGAGCGAACTCCACCACCAAATTCGCCGCCACCAGTTATTCAATCTCCCGAGCTACCAAAGCCTGCTGCTCCAGCACCAAAATCAGAAAATCCCCATCAAGAATCACCCAATGTCAGTCATCACACACCACCTCCTCCTGTGCAATCTCCACCACCTCCCATACACTCCCCACCACCGCCCGTATATTCTCCACCCCCACCACCAGTAAGTTCTCCGCCACCTCCTGCTGGCTCGCCGCCACCACCTACATACTCTCCCCCACCACTGCCAGTAAGTTCTCCACCACCTACATTAAAACCTTCGGCCCCAGCACCATTAGACGATCCGCATAAGGAATCACCCATGACAAGGCTACGGTCGCCTCCTCCTGTACAATCTCCACCACCTGTCTATTCTTCACCACCACCATTACCAGTAAATTCTCCGCCACCTCCAGTTCAGTCACCACCACCATCACCTGTATACTCTCCTCCACCAATGCACCCTCCATCAAAACCATTGACCCCAGAACCATTGGACGATTCACATAAGGAATCACCCAATATGAACCAAAGATCGCCTCCTCCTGTACAATCCTCGCCACCTCCAATCCATTCCCCTCCACCACCAACACCAGTAAATTCTCCTCCACCTCCAGTTTACTCACCACCACCACCTGTAAACTCTCCTCCACCAATGGACCCTCCATTAAAACCTTCGGCCCCAGCACCATTAGACGATTCCCATAAGGAATCACCTATAACAAGGCAACGATTGCCTCCTCCTGTACAATCTCCATCACCTCATGTCTACTCCCCTCCACCACCTGTCTATTCTCCGCCACCAACACCAGTAAATTCTCCACCACCGCCACCTGTAAACTCTACTCCACCAATGCACTCTCCATTAAAACCTTCGGCCCCAGCACCAATAGACGATCCCCATAAGGAATCACCCATGACAAGGCAACAGTCCCCTCCGCCTGTACAATCTCCACCACCTCCTATCTACTCCCCTCCACCACCAGTCTATTCCCCACCACCTCCAATCCACTCCCCTCCACCACCTGTCTATTCCCCACCCCCTCCTGTCCACTCCCCTCCACCACCACCAGTAAACTCTCCGCCACCTCCAATCCATTCCCCTCCACCACCACCAGTAAACTCTCCGCCACCTCCAGTCCACTCACCGCCTCCACCAGTATACTCTCCTCCTCCACCCATGCACTCTCCACCACCGCCACCAGTGCATTCCCCGCCACCACCAGTCCACTCCCCACCACCACCAGTTTCCTCACCTCCCCCACCAGTCTTTTCACCACCTCCACCATCAGTCCAATCTACACCTCCACCTTCTCCTGCCCCTGTACCTCCAAGCCAAGACATCTTTCTCCCACCACATATTGGCTTCCAATACTCATCACCGCCTCCACCAATGTTCCCAGGATACTAGTCGATGCAACCTCAGCTTCTTCCTTTAATCCTTTTCGTTACTCTTTTACTTTATGATAGATTTACAATCTTACAACATAAACTCGTGATTTTTGTTAGTTTTGTAAGTTTTGTAGCTGTCTTTTGTAGTAATTTGTAAAAAGAAATGTAAATGTCATTCTCCTGTTCAATACATTTGTCTGAAATTTTGAAAATTCGAACTGTGAAAATTATGTTGGCAATACGTCGTTTCTAATTTTAGATGAAGGAATGGATTATACATCCTTGAAAGATTAATGCCAATGATATTTTGATTAGCTGACACATAATTGCGGTCATTTTCATGCATGCACCACAGTCCACAAATTAAATCAATATCTAGAAAAAAATTGTGATATATCCTTTATGTGTGCTATCCTATATATGATTTATAATTATATATATACCAGTTGAAATAATTAATACATCAAACAATTTGGACTTTGGATTAATTGATTATAAACTTGTTTATATGTAATTGTCCTTATGGTCACTGGTCCATTAATTGGTTCTTTTATTTTAATTAAAAAAAATTAAATGCTTTAGTAGACGTCATCATCTTGAATTATTTTGAAATCATTATAATTTGAGTGCTGTAAACAAAAATTTAGTATATTTAACCCTGATCAACTTCACACAATGTAATATAATTTGGTAATTTAATTGATTTAAATATATATTGGCAAATTATACAATACACCGGCGGTGGAGTTTAGCAGACTACATAAGCGGGTCTTGAAGGGTGATATGTGTCCTTTAGGGACTAGATTGAAATATTTAAAACTTAATTAATTCAAAAAATGGACATGTGTCAACTTCATAACCCACTTGTGGAGTCCAAAATTTACACCACCGGTGTATCAAATAATTACCCATATATATTTATTTATAGAATACGAAATTCATTTTTATGATTATGCCAATTAATAAATCACATCTTTAATACTTATAGTTTTTCCCTTAATTATATCCACTCTACCTTTTGTTTTCAAGTAGATTATCTATTGTATATTACTATTTGTTTTGGGTAACTAAAACATGTGATATCAATTAGTTTATAATTAACTTTATATGTACCAAGAAAAGAAGTTTATAACTTTATAAATATTTGTTAATTCATTTCACTATATATAAGTTATTAGTGTAATTCTTTTATCATGTTGAATTCAGTTTACACATCAAACCTTCTTCCTCTTAAAAGGAGTCCCGTGGGGCCTCCTCCTTCTGCCGCGTGGCTTCATCCCTCCTTGACACTTGGATTTCCCAAAAGCTCCCAAATATTGACACGTTTGCTTTTTTTTTTTTCAATTTTTTGGAACAAAAGAAAAAAGTAAAGGCAATATATATAGTAATGAAAGAAAAAAGTAAAGGCAAAAGAAACAACCCGCGCCACATGGCGCGGGCACAAATCTTGTTACACATAAAAAGATGCACCAAAATATATAGACAAAAGAATATTCCCAAAGTTCTTTGAATCTACATGAGATAATTTCCGGCTTGGAAACCTCTACCTTCAATCATATTAATAATTTTCCATTTTTTATTTTAATTGTTTGTTAAATCGGGTGAAAAGATTTCAATATTTAAAGTAAAATTTTGGATCTAAGTTATATTGAGAAAAGTCATTAGGAGATGATGGAGTCCATTCTAAATAATAATAATCAAGGCTCAATATTGGAAACCGACATTTAAATTAGACGAGAAAATGTTATCATTTCATTAGGATTCATGAAAAGAAAAAATTTAAAATAAAAATCAAACAAAAAAAGAAAGAAAGAAAGACAATAATTTCACATAAAAACAGAGTAGGGTACAACCTGCTTCTTATAATTTATATCCTATAATAATTATAATGCACATATATTATATTAGAGTCGAGATAGAGGATTTTTTTTAAGCATTCAAATATAGAAGATCCCAAGTAAGGAGATGCCAAAATGTTCCGAGCCGCATAAATTTGTCGCAATTGCTGGATAATCTAAATGCCACAGTCAAACAAGAACAATGAAATTTAAGGTTATATATATGGAAAGAAAACCGGCCTAAAATGAAAAATTGGAAACGTTTTCATTGCAGGAAGATGACAGCAAGTTTGTCTTTGTTTTTATCCAAACCTTATTTTATTCCTTGTACATTATACTACATACTATTTATATACTCCATAATTTTTAAATTTTCATTTTTATATTGCCTTATATGATCAACTTAATTTTTTTTAGTCAATATATCATGATCAACTTAATAGTTACTTTAGATATAATATAGTAATCTGGATCTTTTTGCTAATATATGCCTTTCCAGCTCTGTCCATTCCTGTATCAGCCATTGCCAAAAAGCCCAAACCCCAATTTCCATTTAAAAGTTTTTTGTCGACATTTGAATCACACTCACTCCTCCACGAACATTTTTCTTGGTAATAGTATATATATATTAATAATAATTTAGAGTATAAAAAGAAAAACAATTATAGAGGATTTCACAACTCCCCTCACCGTCAAGATTCTTGAAAGAAAATTCTCTAGCTATTCTCTATTATAAAGGTCAAAATGATTACCCTGGGACTTGGACATATCTTTCAGTACTTACAAACTGTGTCTTTTGCCAACTCCATCGCTGTTGTTGGCTTATCTTTCTTGTTCCTGATCTTCCTTAAAAGATTTGTGCTATCAGGTCGCAAGAATATGGGATCTACCACTCTTCCAACTGTACCAGGTAATAACATGTTCCATCCTGTTTTTCTTCATCCTTCTTGTTATTTTATCTCTTTGCTTGTTGAAATCTTTATTATTATTATTATGATCGGATTGGAATGAGATTTCATTTTCAGAGTTGTTATTAATATGGGTTTTGGTGCAGAGGTGCCAGGGCTACCGATCATAGGGAATTTGCTGCAGTTGAAAGAGAAAAAACCTCACAAAACATTCACGAAATGGGCAGAGACATATGGTCCAATCTATTCTATCAAAACCGGAGCTTCTTCTGTTATTGTTATCAACTCTCCAGAGACAGCCAAAGAGGTTAGCTTTTTTGCTTCCTTTTGTGTTATTGTTTGATTTTTGGCTTCTCCAGTTCTATCGGTGCTCTTGCACAGGAACATCATTGCTGTCACTTTACTCTTGTTTCTTGACACCAGGCAATCATTACTCCACACTTGACAAATCACATATCACAATGCATAAAAGGGTACTTTTGTATTTGCCGAAAACCTCTAAAGTTACTGGGTTTTCTAGGCTTGAATTTGGGTCGTTGATGAAATTTAAGGATATGGTGTATATGTTTGAAGTCATAACTTTATGAACCAAAAGCCTGGTTGGCCCTTTTTTCCCAAAATTGGGCTTGGGCCACTTTTCCCTTTGATAATTTGTTTCTACTTTGCCCATTGAATACTCTGCTTTTCACTGAGTAATTCCAGATTGCCAAAACCAGTTTACATAACAGAATTCTTAATTAGCTTATTACTCCATCTAAATATCATGTCTTGTTTGCATGCCTAAAATTAGTTTTGTTACTTCAGAAGCCAAATTGATCCACCAGAACATGTATCAAATTTGTATTTGGTTGTTTTCTAGGCCATGGTCACCAGGTATTCATCCATTTCAACAAGGAAGCTATCGAATGCACTGAAGATTCTGACTTTCGATAAATGTATGGTAGCCACAAGTGACTACGACGATTTTCACAAGATGGCAAAACGACATTTAATAACAAATACTTTGGGTGCAACTGCTCAGGTTTGCTATATGCCACTGCCAAGGTCTAAAAACCATAACAATTTTCCCACAATTTTCCTAACTGAAGTGTGTTTTTTTTTCGTTGTTGGTAATGTCGAATTCGTATTGTTAGAGACGACACCGACACCACAGGGATACTATGATTGAAAACATATCAAGCCAATTACATGCTTTGGTAAAGGATGTTCCTCAACGAGCTGTGAACTTCAGGAAAATATTTGAGTCTGAACTTTTCGGATTGGCAATGAAGGAAGTGAGTTGTTATTATATCTTCTGAGCTAATAGAATATATTGAGAGTATGGAATTCAAATATAAAAGCAATTTGTTTTTGCAGGCACTGGGGAAGGATGTTGAATCAATTTATGTGGAGGAGCTTGGAACAACTTTGTCAAGGGAAGAGTTACATAAGGTTTTGGTCCTTGACATGATGGAGGGCGCAATTGATGTAGATTGGAGAGATTTCTTCCCATACCTGAAATGGATTCCGAACAAAAGTTTCGAAATGAATATCCAGAAAAAGCATTTCAGGAGGACAGTAGTGATGAATGCCTTGATCAAGGATCAGATGAAACGAATTGATTCAGGAGAGGTAGACTTTACTTTCAAGCTAATCAACCTTAACTTTGCCAAATTTTCTTTCTTGAAAGCAATTAGTCTCTGAGACTACTAATGTTTTAACATGGCTTGGATTGAAAACAGGCAGTGAATTGTTATCTTGATTACTTGTTGGCTGAAGCAAAGACACTTACAAAGGAACAAATTGCAATGTTGCTTTGGGAGACCATAATTGAAGCAGCAGATACTACTTTGGTCACAACAGAGTGGGCTATGTATGAGCTTGCTAAGGATCCAACCCGGCAGGTCATTAAAATCACTAAATTCTTCATCCTAATTAATTCCTTCTTTTTCTTAACCTGATTCTGAATTTCTTGTCTCAAATTTTATAACAGGATCGTCTCTATCATGAACTTGACAAGGTCTGTGGTTCTAACAAGGTTAAGGAGGAAAACTTTTCGCAACTCCGATACTTGGATGCTGTTTTCCATGAGACACTTAGGAAGTACAGTCCAGCCCCTCTGGTTCCCTTAAGATATGTGCATGAAGATACCCAAATTGGAGGGTACTATATACCAGCTGGAAGTGAGGTTGATTTTCAAATGTTACCTGAAATTCATGTTTTTCTTAACATTTTACATTTATGAAAGATATTCAAGTAATTCCAAGTGTTAACAAGGTTGACACTACAATTTGAGCAGATTGCTGTTAACATCTATGGGTGTAACATGGACAAGAATCATTGGGAAACACCTGAAGAATGGAAACCAGAGAGATTTCTTGATGAGAAATATGATCCTTTGGATTTGCACAAGACAATGGCCTTTGGGGCAGGAAAGAGGGCATGCGCAGGTTCCCTGCAGGCCATGTTGATAGCTTGTGCTGCAATTGGCAGGTTAGTGCAGGAATTTGAGTGGAGACTCGAAGATGGAGAGGAGGACAAAGTTGATACAGTTGGACTGACCTCTCAGAAGCTGCAGCCACTGTTTGCAATCGTAAAACCAAGAAATTAAAGGGAATACCTCTCCCTTTTGGATTGATATAAATTATTATTAAACCTCTTTAATGCATCATCTTTGAACTGCTTGTGACTTTTACTCACTGCAGCAAAACAATTAGGACTTATTGGAAAAAACTCTGTTTTCTATGCATCAGTATGCTTTAGTCGGATTACTCAATTTATCTCAACTTATTGAGTTATTTCCAGTTGAACTTGAACACTATAGACACTTCGATGTTCATACCTTTCTGACATTTTAGTTCGGGACAAAAGTGCTTGGCATTAATGAGGACTACATTCTATTGGGTATATAAACTTTGCATATGAACATTAAAAGTAGCTTAGAATCATATCTTATGAATGACCATTTTTGAATCTGTTGTCCGGTCATTATCATGTGTGAACCTAAAGACTAAGATGTGTGAATTGGTTTGGTGTTGCCATTGAAAGAGTTATGAGAAGCTGCCTGCAACCATAGAAATAGAATTAGCCTTGGGTGGGGCCTGAAATGGAAGCATTGTCCAACCAAACCATCCTCATAACTACCAGAAGAAACCATGACCAATTCTTGATGCGGGCAGCGGGCCTTTAGGCTTTGTAACGGACTGAAAACAATGTGAAGTCAGATTGAACTTGGAACTGTTAAAGCACTCTTATCCTTTATACATTCTGTTTTCATTCATTATCCTCCCGTTGCTTACGTTACACTTAAAATTCACTTGTAACTTCTTTTACTTAAACATTAATGAACACCCCGCCAAAGTCAATAGAGAGTTGTTGCAATTGAAAAACTGTGATGGCTAAGCTTACAGTATTAGGCTTTCAGTTACTTTGACAATTTCAATTAGGTTGTTGGTTTTGGTTCAGACTTGGATTGAAGGAGCCCCAAAGAAACGTTCATTGTTCCCACAAATACGATCAGCCAGAAAAACAGTAGAAGGGGTAAAAACTGCAAATGATAGTGAAGATGAAAGAGGGAAATGATATGTACTTTGGTTTGGTGCATGGTGGCTGACTGGCTGGTGGGGGTCATACTCATGGAGTTGGACACTGGGCAGTCAAAAAAAACAGGTCTGAATTCTCAAAGCAGAGAGAACCAAAGGAAACTTCACGACACACACCTAGAAAATAAAATGATAGAGACAGAGAGAAATGGGATTCTTGGGACTAGTAAGACTCATACACATTACACTACCATATTCCCACTTCGGCTGACTGCTGCTCGACGCTGGAGCCGCACGCGTGCTTGGCTATTTACAGTAACCACCATTATGGTTTCGCCACGTGTCTGGTCCAGCGGTCAATTTGTCAAAGGACCCAGCCCTTTCCAGCTTTCCTTGACCTCTGTCTGCAGTGTTTCTACGGCAGGCAAGGCAACAACCCAGTCTCTTGAGTCTTGACTCTTCCTGTGCCACCCCAAGGAAGGGTCAGGGCAAGGGCCAGGTTAAGACCTAGTCAAGTCAGTCAGGACTCAGGACCCAGCCAAATAACCCGCAACAAGACAAGTCCTTGCCTATTGCTATTTGCCAGAAACCAGCCTTAGCCCAGTTACCTACTCCCTCATCACCAATTTGGATAAGCTTACAGAGAGACAATACGATAAAAGAATATATTATACCGACTATAGAATAAAAGAATGAACATGTAAATAATTTAATATTTACAAGGGGGGGAAATTAAAATACTACTAACACATAAAGTAGCAGAGAGGCAAAATCAAAGGAGCAGAGATCACGGCAACCGAGAAATCCGGCTAACAGGCGAGTTCAGTAGGGGGGGGTTTCGTAGCCAACTCAGCAGGCAAACCCAATTATTGTTTCCCACGCTGCCCGACATCAATTATGCTGTCGGTCCTCTTCTAGTATTTTACTACACTTCTCGTCCGCCCATTCTACACTTGTGATGAGAATAATACTACTAGTATCCAATTCCTCTCTCTCAGACCCATCTTTGACGGTTGTTTTTAGCCGACTCTCCCACATTTTAAAACTTGAGAGATGCTTAAAGTACTAAGCAATTTGGTTAATGGGTGCACTTTGTTTGCTTCATTATTTATGTAACTCAACCTCATTGTCAAACTAAACAGATCAACTCAAAGTAAAGGTGGTAAACGTAATCAGTAGCATGCTGTCTTAAACAATTGCCAGTAGTGAGACTTTTCCCTCATTATGGTCCGCCGCATGGCCTCAATACCAAGAAACTAGTAATAAAAATTTCAAGTCTAGTTCGATTATTCCAACGAAATCTTAGTTAAACAATTCTTCCATTAAACCTCAAACAGCATTTGACTGATATAATAATAACTAATGACCACTTAGATAATGGGATTGATTCAGCCACAAAACTTAATGGAGTTTACATAATTGTCCCCTCTAAAAAGCTAGAAGCCGAGCCAAGCTTTGAGGTTTTGAGCTGGCAATTTTTACTACCATAAACATCGTACATGAAGCAAAGCACAAGCCACCGCCTTATTAACAAGCTGTTTGGTTGTACTAGAACAGTAGCAGTGAAAAAAAGAAAAAGAAAAAAGGGTTATTTATTTATTTGTTTATTTCAGGTTTCTTTCTCAATGCCTTTGCTTTTGCTTATCTCCCTCTTCGCTCCAATCCTACATTAACAAAATCCTCAGATATTGTCTCTTTTTATAACTCCCAAAAACATCTCCCTTCCCCTTTCATTCTCTCTCAAAAATCTTCTCTCTTTTTCTCTTTTGTCTCTTTCTCTGTCGAAATATACAAGTAACCACCAATCCATTTTCCAATTTCCACACGAAACCTCTCACAAGTACTCTTTAACAAAAATGGCTGCTGATTCCGGCGACAGGCGTCCGGCTCGAGTCCCCGGAAACATGGCGTCTCACCCACCACCCAAACTCACCGACCCACTTCCGTGTCCGAGGTGTGACTCCACAAGCACCAAGTTCTGTTACTACAACAACTACAACCTCTCTCAGCCACGCTACTTCTGCAAGTCTTGCCGCCGTTACTGGACTCAAGGCGGAACTCTCCGTAACGTTCCTGTTGGTGGCGGGACCCGCAAGGCTTCCAAGCGCTCTCGGTCTTCGTCTGTTTCTTCCCCTTCCGTGGCAACTTCTTCTTCCTCCAGCGTCACCAATGAGGCCGAGTCGTCTATGCCTTTGCCTACTAACCCTATCTCGGCTATGCCTGCACCTGGAGTTAAACCCGAAATGGGTCTGGCTGACGTCAATTTGAATGAAGCTGTGGATCTTCCTGTCAATGGAAGCTTCACTTCGTTCCTGAGCTCGCACGGAGAAGGGTACTTGACGCTTGGTGGATACGGGTTTGGGGCTGCTTCAGGGTTTGATGGTGTTTGGGGTTATCCTGGAAATGGGTATCTCGGTGGTTTTAGTGGTGGAGGAGGGGGTGGGGCTGGTGGTGCTGTAGGCGGAACCACCGGGTGTAATACATGGCAACCGACGAGTGATGTTGAAAATGGCCCAGGGTTAGTTGATGGGGATTGCTTTGGTTGGCCAAGTCTTGCAATTTCTGCACCAGGGAAAGGTTTGAAGTGAAAAGGATTTAGCCATTTCCAGAAAAAAAGGTTTCGTCTTTTACTGCTTTATATTCTTGCCTTTTGGATAGCGTTTGGGGAGTTTGCTGGTTAGTGGTGTTGTCTGTTTCCATGTTTTTTTAAGTTCTAGAATTCCAGTAGTGTTCTTCCTTTTGGGTCTTTTTTCCTTTTTTTTTTTTCTTTTTGGTGGGTATAGAGAGAAAAGATTATAAGTAGAGAATAGAGAAGAAGATGACTTTTGAATCGAAGTGTCACCTTTTGGGTAGTGGGTTTCTTTTTCTATGTTCTTTAGAGTTCTGTTTTTTGAATGACTCTGTAAATTTCTGGTGTCTTGAAATACTTTTTGCACTGGAAAAGAAATGAATGAAAGACGACAGTTTTTGCATTTGCAGCTCAAGTTCTACCATTATTGAATTGTTCTTTTCTTTGGTTTAGATGCATACAATCGATCCGAATACTGCTAAGCATTATTGTTTTGTTTTGTTTTTTTCTTTGGAATTGGTGATATTATATCCATTGAATTGAATACTCTACAGCAGAACACTCTGAGTGACACGTTTAATATTTGAGTTTCGATTATGGAAGAATGTCTGCAGGTTTCAGTTACCAACTACTCAACCACTTCTTAATCACTGGAAGTGAATGTTTGGTTACGAGTAACATGGTGAAAGTTGATCCAGCAATTAAAATTTTCCAACCTATCTTCTTTTGGCCCCATTGAAACATTTCCCTCTTAAATGGCCTCAATAAAGCAAATCAAATTTGAGTATTTGACCCCATTTTGCATAGCTCCAGATATGGTAGATTAATCAAAGAGGGTATAAAATATGAGCTGCAGATTTTCCAATTCAACAGAAGAAATCAAGGAAACGATGGCAGCAGGTGGACCTGGATTAATGTCATGAAAATTTAGACTGATATATATATACCTAGAGACAATTGATTGTTGCTGCCTCTGAGTGACATTCCACCAAACCAAGGGACCGTTTCAGAAGCATCTTGTTCATCATGTTTGCTCTTAATGGCAAACGCTATTGCTTTCATGTCCCTACATATGTTTATTGCACGTTTTAAAAAGTTGAACAATCACCTTCTTCTCCATTTGACAGCTTTCAAGTAGGCCAAAAAAATTCTCTTGATCCCCACAAACTCTTCTTCATTTTGGAAGCTAAATTCCAAAGTTCAAACCTTAAAATATTACTATAATCCCATGCCTAAGACTAACCGGCCCACTCCACTATTGAATTCTAATCCACTCATCTCATACGTGCCATGATAATAATATCATATGATGATGTTTTCATAGTTCATGCTATATAAGCTGTAAATTGATGACTCGAATTTTAAGATTAAAGAAATCAAAAACATGCTTTTGCATTGCATGTGAGAACAAATGGGATACTCATCTCTGACTAGCACAGTTGTTTTAGTGCTATTGGATTCAAATTAACACCTCAATATGGACCATGTTTCAAGGGTTCTTTTCTTTATCTTTTTTACTTGATGGGGAAGAGAAGACAGATCATTAGGTCGGTGGTTAATAATTTTGAATACCCATTTCACATATACTAGGAATACTTTATGTTCCATAGTTTAAATTATCTTATACTAAATGTTGCATATTAGCCAAAATCCCTTGTACTTTTTTCACCTATACATAATGATAACGATGCAGGGGAGGGTCAATTATGCCTTAAATCATTCCTCTGTTTTTGCCATTTCCTTTGGGAGATAGTGGCAGGTTGGATATATTAAGGCAGCAGCAGCCAGATTGAAATGCATTAAATATAAGCACACATTAATGCATTCTTGAAATGGGAAAGATGCAAACTTTGTCAGGTGGATTCATCATTTCCATCATCTATGTGGGGATTGTTGTTAGCCCCACCACCACCCATAACTCTACATAATAAGACACATTCATACCTTTTCAAGTATACCATGTAGACTATGGTGTTTAATTCTTCCTTTTTTCTTTCTTTTTCCCTAAAAAAAAAAGAACATAAAGTGCATGAAGGTAAGACATGTCTTTTTAGGAACCATCCATTTATCCGTTGCCAACTTGCAATTCAACCCACTTTAGAAATACAATAAGAATGCTGTTTAAAGCAGAAATGTGTTTGAAGTGAGTGGCATGGAAAAAACAGCAGTTTTGGCCAAATCAGAATCTAAAATTGCACTAACTTTTGATAACCTTGAGACAGGATGAGAAGAACTAAAGATGTAGAATGTTCCAGCATTCCAGTTTGTCCATTGGTGAGGACAATCCAATCCAATCTCTTTTAAAATATACCAATTACCAAATATTGGCTTCGAATTATGTTCCCTTTATTGGAAATTCTTTCTTTCTTTATGTTAGGTATGCTTCCCTGCAGCAAGGACAGTGACAATGAAACCTTTAGTTTATATGTTTGCATGCGCATTTCGAACATGTTACCCGTAATTGACGGGTTCATTAACCTTAATCAAAATGATAGTTAACTCTCTCTCAACATGATGATATATATACAGTGTTTGATTATAGTCATCATTTTTGCTTCATAATGATGTCAGTTCAGGTCCTCAAAGATGATAATTACAGTCATTTCGTTTACCATCAATTTGCCTTGAAAAGAAATGTTTTGGGCACTTGGATCGTTTTGTAAGCTGACAAGAATTTAGTTACAATCATAGAGCTTGGAAAAAAGAGTGATTTAGGGGAGAAGAAATTCCACGTTAGAATGCTAATAATAGCCTCTCAATAATTATGAATACATGGGGCACCGCTCTCCTTTCATTGTCACCTTGGACCCCTATGAGAGACCTCCATTGAGTAGCAGAGCCATGACATTTGGTGTGGGACTGGAAAATGCAATGCCATCACTCATGGCGTGCTACCGGTTAAAGCTGTGACGTAAGAGGCGTGATTTGGGGGTCTTTTTCTTAATTCGAATCTGTTTTTCGATTAAGGTAGCATCATTTGGAGGTTTGATTAAGCATATGCTATAATCTGAATTTTTACATTAACATATAGCTATGTAATAGGTACGAAGTTGCTGTCATTGTAAAATATTGAAATGTGGTCTCAAATGGGTTAATGTTTAGCTTAGATAGTGGTTCAAATTAATGAATTCTGTTGCTGTTTAAGTATCTTAGAATTAGACAAACTGAACATTCCCCCTTTATGTGATTGATGAAACAGAATTATAATACAGCATACTTTCACAAATTGAGGCGCTCTTAAATTTACAAAACTTGACATGCTTCAAACCACATTGTGGATACACTTCTCTTTCATTGTTTCAAGACTTTTCACTTAGAACTTACCATCCAAATCTAAACTATGCATCATGAAATATCAAATACTACTAGTATATAATGAAATCTGTTCTTTTGACTGGTGTTGAACCAATATCAACAGGATATATATGGATATCCTTCATTTCTTTGGATCGAAATGCTTTTTTTCAGCTCTTCTTCATCTTCTTAATTGGGCTTGAAGAATTTCAACTTAAGCCCATTTTCGACTATGCTCCAAATACCACCAATTGAGAAGGCCAAGCTGAAAGCAACCCCCAGCCAACCAAGGATCCAATGGAAATACCAATTGAAGCTGTATTTTGTAGGCCTTTTTATCAGAACCCACATGAAACAAGGATAAGCAAACGTCACTGGAAGAGTGAGACCTCCTAACAGTCCTGCAAGACTTGAAAGGAATGGAAGTGCCACCCCTATGAAGAAGGAAACGAATCCGTAGAAAACACGAAAACCGGATCGAACCCAGATCGAGCAAGGGCGGTTGGTTCTGCTTGTATATCCAGCTTCAAAGCTATCAAAAGCTGGCATTGAATATATTTGGAAACTGCTCAGACAGTTGAATACCACTAGAAGAAATGCCAGGGCAAGAAGTCCTCTTGGAATGTCATGACTATGAAATGCATACAGTGCATTGAGCATCCCTCCTGAAGGCATCTAAAACAAGAAAAAGAAGATCAAAGAATCATTAATGGGCAATAGGCACCAAAAACAAATCATATTAATAGTAAACTTTTATTACAAACTTACTAGGTTTCCATAAGCCCAAAAGCCTCCAATGGCAATAGGGAACAGGCACAAGGCAATGAAGAAATAGGCAACCTTGGCTCCTCTCCACATTGGCACATGAGCTGGGTGCTTAAATGTTGATGGCATTGTAGCCTGAAACAATGCCACATAAACTTCAGACAACTAGCTAGAATGACCATTTCGTCTAACAAATGACATCTAAATATGTTCATAGGAAAATGCCAGAGAGTAAACCTTACCTGAATTTCTAAAACTAGATTATGTCCTCTGAATGCAAAGGCTATGATTCCAAGTGCATTCATGACTGAGAAGAAGGTCGCGGCGGATGATGGCAGTGAGATAGGTTCATAGGAGATTGTTGGTGGTCTTGTTTGGCTAACAGAGAGCACCCACACCATTGTGGAGTAAGTGATGGCGGTCACGGCTCCTACTAGGGAGAGCCCTGCTATTGAATTAAGATTAGGAAGCTGAGACAGGACAATGCACAATGAAGTGAACACCAGATACCACTCGACTGTTGTCAAAGGATTTGACGAACAGAGAGGCCCGCAGACAATCTGGAAGAATAGTTTCATCGTCTCTCCTCCTATGAGAATCAAAGCTGTTGCAGTTCCTGCTGATAAATAAACTGTTGGGAAGAGAGCAAGCCAAACTCCTAATCTTTCTCCTGCAAAATTGAAGACATGACAGCAATTCAATTCAATTTGATAATGTGCACTAATTTGATTCATTTCAATTCAATTCAAGATAATTATCTAGATATCTATGCTTACTAACGGTTACAAATGGCAGAAATTAAGATATTTGTGAGGCTGACACTCAACAGCATAAGACTGTAGCATTTGACATGATCACAGTTTACATAAAGTTTATGCATTTTCCAACTATTCAGTGGAGGGTTTAATTTCTTACCGAAAGCTGCTTGTGCGAGCTCCACATATCTATTGTACCTCTTTCCTGGAACAGCTTCATGTAACTGAACTAGAATCCATAAGGTGTAAAGTTGCCAACAATAGGCTATAGTCAAGGACAATGTACCCCAACTCCTACACAAGACAACCAGGGAAAGCAAATAAAGTTAAAACTAGTAAATTCTCTTATCATTTCAATATTTTTGTTCTGTTCTACTATTAGCTTTTACAATTATTGCATCTACAGAGTATTGGTCAGGGAGCTCTGCCTCGAAATGAATCCAAAGAACATTATTTTCAGACCAAGTCACATGTAAATGAACAGAACAAAATGCCAGATTATAAGAAGATTGGTTAATCAGCCTTGGGATCACTTGGGAGGATCAAAGAGTTCATTTTTAACATTAAATTTTAAAATCAATCTTCCCTAATTTCAATCATTAAACTAAGGCAGCATACTTTATTTTTAGAACATGCCTATCATCCGATATGATGCTGTACAAAATCATGAGAAATGGATATCATGAACCAAAGAAAAAGCAAAGGAATCAAGTAGTAAAAATCAATGCTGTGGGACCCCTCCAACTTATTTTTCTCATGAAAAAGAGTCAGAAAAGAATAGTGGACCCAGCAGATCTTATACTTTAGAATAATTCACCTATGAAATTACTTGATTTCTTTGTTTTTCAAATCAAATCTATGATTAAATTTAGTAAAGAAGATAGCAAGGGATATAATTAGGAAGGACCACCACCACTCTAAAGTTAAGTCAAAATTTCCAGTGACTGCATGTAAAGAGAGAAACAGAGTAGCTTTCATTCACCATTACAGAGAAAGAGTGACAGTCAAAAGGGACAAAAGAAATTAATGTAATATTCTGAAAAGAGTAAGTAGATTCTTTTCCTAGGTGATATAAGCTGTCCAAAATTGAAAATGAAACTCGCAAGAAAAATGAAACAGTAGGTAAACAGTAACCAACTTCAACCCAAATCAAGGAAACATCATTAATAGGGTAGTACCCAACAATATACCATGAGTAAATTAAATTAAAAAAAACATAACTTCGCAGACAAGTTATAAGCAAGGAACAAAGGCTCTGTTATGTTTCGATTAGTTTAGTTTCTATTTCTAACATTAGATATAGAAAAAACATGAAATGAATCTTCTGAATAAAACATTAAACATGCAAAATATATGGATTAAAGAAAAGGAGATGAAAGTGTTTGATGATATTACCAGCCAAGAAAAGAAAAGGCAACTGGCAAGACCAAAGCTTGGAAGCCAACCCCAGCATTGAGATTATGGAAAGCAGCGTAATGAGCGTTGCCATTGCGTGACTCTGTGATGGGAAGCCAAGCATCTTGAGGGTTAAGCTTAGTGAGATGACCCACTTCTTCCAAGTAACCTTTCATATTGATCAGAACCCTCTTCATTGGTGTCCCAATGGGGCTCAAGAATCTTGGGGATATAAACGACGTCGGAGTCCATGCCGACGACTTCGCCTCCTTCGAAGCCGGTCTAGGCGACCTCTGCCCTGACGGCGTCTGTATCTCCGGCGTTGACACACGTGGCGTCGCTGGAATCGATATCAACTCTGTCTCCGGCCTCTCCTCCATGACTTGCCAACTTAAAAGAGTGTTAAATCTCCCTTTCCCTCTCTGTCTCTCTCACTTTCACTATGAAACTAAAAATGAACTGAGTACGAGAAGAAATAATGGAAGAGAGTTTCTACTTTTTCGTCGCTACTTTCTTTGTTCCTTAGTAGGCAGAGTTGAAGTACGTGAAAAATGGCCAAAAAGATAAAGAAAAAAAAGATTGTAGCATCAAAATCTGCACATTGTTAATCACCACCGTTGATAATTAGAAACCAAAATAAAATAGACGGCTATGATGGTGGTAGCATTTCTAAATGGCTGAATCAGGTTTGATGCTGACGGGTGTGATAGTGTAAACATGAAAATACATAGTCGAGTTTATATATACAGTGAGAGTGGGTAGTGATTCCGTGTGGAAGGTTGCATCGATCGCATCATTAGAGCGATCAAAAGCGTTATAATTCTATTTGAGGAGTGGGTGTGGGTCCATAGTTTGCTTCCGGCTTTTACGGTTACCGTGGGCCAGCAGCGATTCACGCGATGTCGGGCGCGTTAACGTTGTTAAAGTTAAAAAGAGGTAGGCGTGAAATTCTATTTTGGGTAGGGTTTTAAGTAGCTGCTAAGTTCTAAGCAAAGACTGTTTGATTAATCACCTTAATTCATTTGTGTCTTGTCCTTGAATCTTTTCCAGTTTAACTAACAAATTTCATTCTTGTCATCAAAACATAATCTACCAACCCTATTTATTTCTTCCACATGCCCTATTAATAATAGGTCTATTTTTTGATAAATTTGAAGAAAAAGAATTCTTTAGTTGCAATCTACCAATGCAATTGTTTTGAAAGTTTTGCTCTTTTTATCATTGCTATTGCTAAATGCCAAAGTTGCTTTCTATAATTACATGAGAGACTGCTTTTGACCTTTCTTTATAGTGCCCGTTCGATTTAGTTTAAAACTCTTCTGAAAAAGTACTTCTGGAAAAAGTTTTAATATAGAGTTTCTGATTTTTAGTTCAAAAACAACTGAAAAGTACTTTTGAAAAGCACTTCTGAATTTTCCGTTTGGCCCAATTTAAACTTTTTTCAGTAGATAAGCTGTTAAATAAGTTAGGTCAAACGGACCCGTAATGATTTTAACAAGGGGTCAATGAATTTTGTTATGTATAATTTCTGCAAACAATTGTGATGATGAGTAATTTTATTTCATCATTATATTCCTTTGTTTTATTTTTAACTTTAGGGGGTAAATAAAAATCTTGTTAAAAATTAGATAAAAAAGGATTAAAAACAAAAATCCGTTCATGTTATAGAATCATTTGACTTTGTCAAAATTAGAACCGATTTTGACTGAAAGTGCGCGTGGGAAAGGGGAGAAGAGATTTGATGCATGCCTGAAAACGGTCCTACAGCCATCGATGTTTGTGTGGCGGTAACTTTGAAAAAAGTGGGAAGAGAAGTGTCAGATTTTACCGACACTACCACGTGCCACCGTCTCGCGTGGCTCCAAATGTTACTACCCCCATTTCAACTTTGATAATCAACCGCGCCTGACCATTTACAACTTTGCCGGAAATGGAATCAGTTTTTGATCCTTCGGATACTGATTATGTAACACAGCATGCTTAATTATTTTTCTGGTAATTGTTTAGCATGCGCAAATTACCTTATTAATTAATTATATCATCATAATGTTCAAGATATATTGTAAGTTTTAGTAACGTTAATGAAAGTTAAGCAAAGTACTGATCATAGTATATATGTACTATTAATATGAGTCCATATTACTAACAAGGGGTTAAATCAAGTGGTAAGCGGCTTGTTCCAGTTTAAGTAGGTCTCAGGTTCGAGACCGTACGCAGTTGTCCCTGTTAAAAGACTCACTCACCATAATCAGGTGCGCGACACAGATCGCATCCGGATTAGTCAGGGCTAAGCCCTAAATACCGGATGGAATACCAAAAAATATGAGTTCATATTGTTTATCTATATACATATACTTTGTTTCTACTTGTTTTCCAAAACAGATTAATTAAAACTATAATTAAGCAAAGTTTGGGAACTGGACCTTAGCTGCCGAAAGGAATTCCGGGAGTCGGCGCAAGTGCCATGTTTCCTCTTCCATTTCTAAATGAAAATTGGGTATGGTCCCCTTGAAATTTGAGTGCTTTGCCCGAATAATTTGTCATGATTTCTTTAATCGAAAGAACAACTCATACTACCAAGTACCAACCAAAGCTTAGAATAGTGCACCCAAAAAAAAGGGCCAAGCCCCAAGCGAGGCATAAAAAGGGCTCCTTATAATCAGCAGCCACTCGAATTTTTTTCTCCCATCAGCTGGAAACCATGATTTTAATTTTTCTTTTTAACTTTGGCTTGGATTAATTCCTATAATAAAACCTTTATTTTGTAGGGTATAATAGGTTTGTTTCCCCAAAGTCCATAATAAAAAAGGAAAAATCTAAAGAATTTTGAACTCCACCTCGTGATCTAGTGATCAGAGATTGGAAAGTTCGCCAAAAGAGTTGGGGTCTAAATCACATTCTTCATCCTCCCCCTTCTTGTAAGAGAGAGAAAAAAAAAAGAAATTTGACTGAATATATTATCATCACGATAACAAAGACAAAATCTGCTACTAATTTACCCGGTCGATGATCTTTGCATAACTTGACATATAGGAGGACTAACACCGAAAAGAGTCAAGTGAGACATGTTTAGCAATTAGCGGGAAGGGAAAAGATATGCCGACTACCTAGTTAATTTAAGGCAAGGTTTATCTTTGGGTTTGATTTTTTTGGCTAAACCTCCTCAGGAGCTAACTCCACTTATAGAAGATGATGTTCATTAGCATTCTATAATGAGAAGTTAAGCTCTTTGCTTTAATGGGAAAAAAAATTGGATTGTGCAAAGATTAATAAGTACTGTATTAGACTATTAGCCCAAAAAAAAAAGACTATTAGTCAAACTTTATGGACCGGCTTTATTGAAATTTGAATGGGCCTTTTCCTCCATATTTTTTCCAACCCTTTCATAAATAGTAGTATATATGCTAATATAAGCTATACCAAATTCGACTTTAGTATTGCATCCAAAAAAAAAATCGACTTTAGTAACTTTGATTTGTAGCCAATATCAGCTAAACTGTTAACGTCATTCTCAATTTCTCACCATATTATATATGAGAATGGATATAAAATGGAGACAGAGATAAAAGCACTTCAATAATTTCACCAGAGATATATCATGGCTTGAAGATGGGACAATTCCCAGTACATTACATGTTTCTGTCTTCTTTGTCCTAATTCCCAGCAATGAAAAATCTTAATCACTCCCTTCCTTTGCCTAGAAATTTCGAGTTGGAAAATAGTCATTGTCATTCAGATTACTATTATTACGGATATTCATACTATAAACTTGCGTTTTCATTAAGAATCCATATCTAAAGCAATTATTGGAAACTGACCATGTAATTTCCATTTTTCCATGATGTTAATCAATAAGAGTAACGGCTTGACACTTGCCAATATGACCAAAAGCAAATCGAACTCGCCGTTCTAGGATTTCAACCTCATTTCCAAGTTTTCGATATAAACGTGAGATCTTCCTTGGAAAATGCCTTGTTCGGGGGTCCGGGAATGTGAAATAAAGGAACCAATTTGAGGCCTCATGGGCCTTTGGGTCATAACTCACATCCTATATTAAGGTTTCGACGCCTTATGGGCCAGCCGCCTATGACTATTGGAGCATTGACTATTCTGAGCATACATATATGTTGTGGTCAAACACTACAACTACAGAGTTTTTTTTTTTGGCAAATAAGAAAGGGACAACTAGAGAGTTTTTGCTTTAGGTTTTGTTGCATTGACTATAATTACAAAATTGAATGAATCTGGAACATGATTGCAAGAAAGATTCAAAGATGCATACTTTCTGTCAATTAAGTTTGGATCATAGTTATTAAACCCGATCTGGAGAGCGATTCGTTCGAGACTTCGGGTCACGGATCAATTGGTTTAACCGTCGAATCAATGCGGGTTAATAAATGATATTTTTTAAATATTTTTATAACTTTTATATTTATTATTTCTATAACTAAAATTATTAAATCTAATTTATAATATTCTTACATAATGATATAAATGGAAATAATTATATTTTAGCATATAAAACTATAAAAAATGAATTTATTTCCATTAATTATCAATTATCCATCCATGAGTCATGTTAATTTAAATAAATAAAGTCGGATAGATGTAAAAAATTTCATTAAGAATATAATACTTATTAAATTTTGTTATTTTTTAATTTCTTTTTAAGGTTTATTATATAATGTACAATATTTCCCTTAATATATATATTTAAAAAATGAAAAAAATGGATTTAAATGTAAATTTTAATGAAATACATTAACCCACCGGGTCACTTGAAATCTGGTCGGGTCACCGGGTTAATCCGGGTTTCAACAGGTTGTTTCCTTAAACGGTTCAAATATTAACCCGGACCGATTCCAATTCCGGGTCACCGGGTCAAACGATCCGACCGCCGGGCCGATCCGGATTTAATAACTATGGTTTTGGATATTGTTTTGAAAGATTTCAGTTCACACTACATTAATCAATTTAATGGAGTATATCTTTTCTTTTTACAATATTTCAGTCAAAACCATATATACTATTATATACTATGTTATACTTTTACCAGAGATTTAAAGAATTGTCAAAAAAAGTGTTCTCATTGTTTCTAACTCTTAAAATGTTCCATAAGATGAATTCATGGTTAAAATAAAGTCCATCTCATTAAATCAACAAAGACTCAATAAAGTTTTTTAATTTTCAACAATTTTAAATTCCTTTTTCACATTATGCTTTGTATAATAAACTTTTTTATTGCAATCCTCAACTTAATCTTTATTTTATTTTTATTCATTAATTTTGTGTCAACTTATTTTTTAAACTTGAGGTTAAAATGATCAGTGAGATAGATGGTGCTATGTGATTAATCATAATAAAACGAAACACACACCCATAATATATAGTTTTTACACATTAACATTATACTATGTAGTAGTGAATTGATTGTGAATAAACATGAATGATAACATTTTTATAATAATAACAAACACCTAAATACCTTTTTTATTTGTATAAAATGCTATTTTTTTGGATAAATAAAATGCTATTGTTTTTTTTTTTTTAAAAAGCAAGATTTATTAGAACCAAATATATGGGTATATAGAGGAGCCTCATTAAAACCTACAAGAGGAAAAACCCAATAGTTTTTTTGAAAAGCAAGATTTATTAGAACCAAATATATGAGTATATAGAGGAGCCTCATTAAAACCTACAAGAGGAAAAACCCAATAGAAAAAAATCCTCAGGCAGGGAAAAGAGTACTATGCTATTGTTAATTATTTAGTGTAATTATTTATTACGTGTACCATCTCACTATACTATAATATAGTATGCTTTAAGATGATTGTTTGCAATTTTTTCTTTAAAATAAAAAAAAAAAATTGGAGGAACAAAAGTAATGATCTGTCACTTAGTTAGTAAGGAAACTATTTTATTTTAAGATCATTGCGATTTAGTTTGTGTGAGAAGGTTGGTCAAATTTTGCATCTATAAGCCAAATTGATTGATTAAACTAAGGGAAAAAATTTGATGCCCTGACAGGGTATGGGTGCCATACCATGTCAGGCAACCAGAACATGACACCTCATAAAAAACCAAGAATAAACTTTCATAGGCCCTTTTCAATAAATAATAATAAGTTTTATTTTATTTTTGTCTAAAAATAAAATAATTATTTTTGTTCCTAAAATTTTTTTGTCAAAATCGTGAGCCTTCATCGTTTTGTGATTCAGAGGAGGAAGTCTCCCTCTCCGTTTTCGACCCCTCCCCTTAGAAAAATTAACCGCAGAATTCTTCATCTTCCCCGTCGTTATTGTCGTTTACCCTTATGCTCAACTTTGGGTCCAATTTCCATTTCTCCATGGCGATCTCTCGTTGTCTGTTGCTCTGTCTTTTTGATCTCTGTTTTTTTGCTTCGTTTGGTTTTCGCTGAGATCCCGATACACGGAGATCCCGTATCTGATAACCGGCCAATCATCCCTTTCGATGAGTTCGGCTACACCCACATCGGCCGCCTCGAGCTCAACGTCTCCGGTATCAAGCTCTCCGACTCGAATCCCGACCTCGACTACAGCAAAATCGGCTTCTTCCGCTGGTGGGTTCATCCAGGAACAAAAGCTTTGGGCGTGTCAAGATTTCTATGCATATGCTAACTCTCCTCTTTTCGCCGCCGCTCGGTCCTTTAACTCCCCACCCACCAGTATTAACGGCATTTTGCAATCCCAATTGCTGATTGTCAATTTTGCTCTCTCTTTCTTCTCTAACCTTGACATGGTATCTGGCAATTGGAGAAGGGCTGGGTAGTATACAACTTCTCTTCATTTAAGGTACTTGTCAATAAATCATCTTGTGTTACATATGCCTGTTAGTGTTAATATCAAAAATGAAAACCATGAATATTGGTTGAATGTTTAAAGACTATTCAAGTTCTATGCATTGCTATTACTATAATAATTATAGAGCTGCAACTTTGATTTCACTTACCGATGTTCGATAAGCCATGGTCTGTTTATGTCCATTGATAAGAATGTCTCCCGCTTGCATTGTTTGAGGCCCAATCTCCCTGCAAAGAAGATTCAAAGGCCAAGAAGTTCATAATATATAACATATAGTTTTTGCTATAAGAACAAAAAAAAAATCAGAGTACCCTGTTTAAGTATTGACTATAACTTTGAAATGCTTGTCATTGAGATATGAGACATATCAACAAACACCATCTGAACTATGTCTCTGAAGTAGAACTAGTTTCTCATTTTCTCATTAACAACCTTGCCTTGTCATGGAAAGTTTTCTTACCTGCTTGTCATTTTGTTTGTTTCTTAGTATTTATTTCATTGATAATGGGACAAGTTTTGCTCTCTATCAACATCGAATAGAAAACTACATAATTGTAATTAAAGTCGAAGATAATTTAAAGGGTATGGTAAAATTAGTTGTATAAAATTTTTCAAAGTTGAATAGATACTTGTTTGAAAAATTTGACAAATTTTTCAAAGTTGAGATTTCTGCTCAACTGGCACGTTTTGGGCAGAGATCAAACAATTTACTCATTTTACTTTGTTTTGAGGATGCACTGCATTTATGTTCTTTGAAGTCAGTGATTCAGGTGTCTTACACCACTGACTCCATCAAAGCAGTGAATCTTTTGAAACCATGCTGTTGGACTTCAGTTTTCAAGAAAGATGACCAAGAGTGTGGGTTGATTCTGCTTTACCGGACTGGAGTCCTTGAAATAAGGTGACTTACTTTAATCTAATATAAAAAAAATGGTATATTAATGTGTCTTAGGCATAATACTTATTAAGTGGTAAGTTGATTTCTTCGACAGGTTTTTGAAAACTCTTGAGGTGATGGGAGAAAGTTCTTTGATGAATATTCTTAGATGGAACTTCAAAACAAACATGGAAAAGACTATATGTCCTTCCTCTTAAATTCAATGTTTTGATAATTTTCTTAATATGCAAGCAAATTTATATGAAGCTGTGAATTATGAACAATTATCATCACTCAGATAAATTCTAGTGAACCAGCAGATATATATACAATATTCCAATAGCATATATATACATAGACAAAGTCTTAAAACTTACTCCTAAACAAATTAAGTCTTTTTCTTAAATAATTGGCGCATGGCGACACCAAATAACCAACAAATTTGAAGGGAACGAGATGAAAAGTAGAAACGCATTTAAAAACAGATTTAAAGGGAGACAAATAGCTTACAAATCAGTGTGTATCAAAAAGTCTAACAGGAGTGTGATTCCTCGTCGGCGACGAGCTCTACGATTTTGCAATTTCCACCGTCCCGCTTTTTACGTACAATGAAACTGACCAAGCCTAAAATTAATTAATTTAAATTAATTATTTTATTTTTAGATGAGGTATAAAATAAAACTTATTATTATTTATAGAAAAGGGCCTATGAAAGTTTATTCTTGGTTTTTTATGAGGTGTCATGTTCTGGTTGCCTGACAAGGTATGGCACCCATACCCTGTCAGGGCATCAAATATTTTACAGTTGATTCCTTAATTATAATAAAATGAAAACTTTAATAATAATAATAATAATAATAATAATAATAATATACAATTATATATATATATTATATATTATTTTTAGTGACTATGAAAATTATTTAAAGATCAAATTGAGGATTAATGTGGTGGCTCATTTTGGCTTTTTTTTTTTGTCTTTTCTCACTTTTCGGATGAATAAAAAGGCCTTCCATGAATTTCTTCCCTTGCTTTTCCTGTTGCCCTTTTTTGTAATTTACTATTTTTATGATTAAGTGTGTTTTAATTACATATTAATTGTGTGTGGATATTATGATTTACCAGTTCAACTCTTGTGCCAGAATTCCAAATGATTGGTGCTATAAATGTATCTGCAATAATGATTGATTCATGGGTAAACTATTGACATTCCAGTTTTGTTTTCTTTTCGTCTTCATTTCTATTTGGGTGGTTTTCTTTTTCTCTAACATTTCTCAGAATTAGTTTCACATGAAATTCGTTCTATTTCCTAAAATTTCCAGATGAACGTTGATAAGATCATTCCATTTAATTTAGCGGCGCCTTAGGATAGCATAACCTAAAGTGGGGAGTTTTCACTTCTCACCGCAACATTTTGAGATAAATCTGGATTTATTTGTTGATTATATTATTTGATATTTAAATTTAACATTTCCTTGCCATCAGGCATTTGACTTGATGGTAGATTACTAGACTCTTAGTTCCAGCATACCTAGACCATGAGGTCTTGGGTTCAACTCTCACGGAATGTGAGTTTGTTTGTGATTTGTTTGTTTATTTGGTAGGTAGGTAGTTTATTAAAGGTATAGTTTCTAGTTTGGGTTGAATTCTCATTTAGATGTTTGGGCATTGAGATTTATTTAAATTGTAATGAGATTTCACTGGATTTGTTTGTTGGGGAAGGGGTTTGTTGGCTTATAGATTAGCGTTTCAATGATGTAGCTAATCATGTAGCGGTGTACGGGTCTTCCTGTGTGTTTGTAATCCCAATCTCTTCAAGAAATGAAAATGATTCTTATCTCAAAAAAAAGTTTAACATTTCTTTATTCCTCTTTTATTTTACAAAAAGTTTTTTTATTTATCATTCGCCTTCTTTTTTATTGAGATTTCTATTGGTTGCTTATGGTTAGTATATTTTTACATTTCCAATGCTAAGTACAATCATTTTGTGATGCATTGTGTAAATTACACATGCTCCTGCAAATGCTCTCAACTAATTCAATTTTCCTACGACAACTATACATGCTCCTTGACTACAAAAAATTAGGTCTTCCTTATGTAGAAGCCAAATTCTTCCACCTACCCGAGTTCATTATTTAACAATTACAATCAAGATTAAAAAATGACCGCAGCGTACTATGTTTTTTTAGATAATCAACATATATTTCAAGCAACAATTAATATTAACTTTATTTTGATGAATTATTTAAAGATGGAGGAGTAGAATATTAGTTTTATTTTAATGAATTACCTAAAGATGGAATACTAGAATTTAGGCAATTAATGCAATTTTAGAATGAAATAGAGGTCATGTGTTTTGCTTTATATATGCGATTTATTTGTTTCGATGTATAAGTTTCTCAATGCAATATCTTCTTACTAACCGACTTAAATAACTACAAAAATATAGTTCTAATAAGAAAATGACTGCAGCGCAAGTGCAGACCAGTATACTTGTAATAATTAATTATTATTGAATCCAAAAGATTTTTTTTTTGGCACAAGCTGAATCAAAAAGTTTAACTTAAAACAAATCAACTCTAAAACGAGAAACTATAAGTACTAATTTACTACATTAAAGAATAAGGTGTTTAGATATAAGATATATCTTATAAATATTTGGACACATATAAATTTAAAGTAAAAAAATTGTAAATACTATATTTTTTAATGCAAATTTTAGATCTTATAACTTTTCAAAAAAAAAAAACTTAAAACTAATCATAATGAAAGTAGATAATATAATAATATTGTTGGTTGACATTGAGCCATTCATAGCTGATGTATGCGCTTACGTTACTCACCACATCACTTCACTGCCAAAAAACTGCCAAAAAGTGTTTGTCTATTTTTTGTTACGTTTTTTTTTTATAAACTTCATTTATATTTATATTTATAGAAGTATATAAAAAAATCAATTTGATGATATTTCTAAACACTCCCTTAACTTTTCATGCTTTACAATCTCAATCAATTATCTGCCTTAGGTCCTTTCAAACACCCCAAAATTTAATCACTGTTATATGCTTAAATGTCAAATAGATATATTTAATTTGCATTTCTACTTTGTTTTTATTGAGTTTTTTTCTTGTTAATCAAGAGTCTCCTAACTCTGATTAGTTTAGATTAAATACTAATAGTTCATTCCAACCATATGAAGCGAGATGATTGTTAAGATATCACAATGGTATCTAGTTCTTTAGATTTTAAGAAAAGTTAATCATGCTACCTGTTTGAAGCTAAATTATCAATTCTAAGGGATGGTTTGAATTTGGTAAAAGCCTTTGTATTGTATTTAGAAGTTGGATATAAATTTGGTTAATCAAACAGAGTTTGTTATATACCTCGTCACGAATACATATGATGATTTATACATGCTCAACAACATGATTTCTAATTACTCCATATATTATTGATGGAAAACTTCATCCTGCTTGAACTAAAGCATTATTGTAATGAGACAAAGAGCCAAAGATGAACATCTTATCTTAGCTAGTTATTGAAGAAAAATGTCTTCTTTTAGTCAGAAAAGAAAACTGGCTAATACAATAAATTTGTTTTATTGTTTTTGAAAACATTATCAAATTTCCATATTTATTCTTATTAACTCGGATTTGATGGAGATTTTCTTTCCAAGGGTTAAAAACATAACTTATTTATACTTATCTAATTACCTTTTACTTAAAAAAAAAGCAACAAATTTTAAGAATATATCAAAGAATTTAAACCATTACAAATTTCAATTGAAAGTTGAAACAAATGTCAAGATTACAACGTTGGCGATTTAGCATGATAAAATTAAAAGTTCAAATTCAACCTTTAATAATAACAATAATAGGGGTAAAGTTGAAATGTAGAAAAATTATGTGGTCCTTTCCGTGGTTTTGCTAAACTTTAATTACAGTACAGACATTTAATACACATACAACAATTTTGGAAAATTGATGATTATCCATCAACAGTCAACTGATACAATGGGGACCTCAAAAATTGCCGAAGTTTCGAGGGAAAAGAGTCTTTTTGCATATGAATTACCCTAAATGTCCTCAAATATTGGATTAGTTTATCCTATTTCTAGGGTGGTTGTTGTCTTTTGGTCAGCTGAAATTTCCAATAGTTTTTTTTTTTTTCGATTTTTGACCCTCTCCATAGTAGTTGGATCTAGTTGAATGAAGGAAAGTTGCAAGAAGCAACATCCATTTCATTTCAAAGTTTTTTATTGGTTCTATTTGCAATAAAATAAAAAATACATATATATAAAAATAAAGGAAAAGGAATCACACAATTGGCAGTCAGAGTCAACCTGAGTTGGTCTTATGAAAATACCCTCCATTTTGCACAAAATTTCCACAATGAACCTCAGACAAAAAACAAGCAACTACTACTGTTAAAAACCTAAAATATAAAACTGAAAATCTAAAAAGATGGAAATGAGGCAATTTCGTAAATATCGAAAAAAACAAGTCCACTCTTTTTAGTGTAAAAAATAGCCACCGTCTCTTTTAAACCCCGAACCCTTCTCGTTTACGCCGTTGTTGAAATCTCGTCTCCCCAAATCCTAAACCCCCAAATTCCCCTCCCCTCCCTGACCTCTGACCCCTGAGCGTGGTTTCCTCTTCTCCGAAGAGCCAACGAAGCTCAGGACTCTCCGCCGTCGCTTCCGAAACGCATCCCCTCCATTCATTAATCGCTTCCCTTCCCCTCCGCCTGGCCTAACTTAACACTCCGATTCCCCGCTCCCGTCTCTCACTCACTGATTACGTCCTCGAAAATGGCTTTCATTTGCTTTTAGGGTTCTTGAGATCCACCCTCTTAGTCTCCGAACCCAGTATTTTCCCAATCTTCATCTACCTAATACAATTATTCAGTATGGCGATCCGCGTTACCGTCACCTACTCCGGCTACGTTGCCCAGAACCTAGCCTCTACCGCCGGCTACCGTCTCGGTCCGTGCTCCACCCGGTCTTTCCACGACTGCTGGCTACGATCCCGTTTCCTTTCCCCCAATAAAAAGTCCGACATCGATTCTTCCCCTCCCCGTAATTACCACGCAGCCCCCGACGATCTCCGCCGTCCTCGGCCGAACATGTACTCTGCCCTCGCCGCTGAGATCCTCAAAGAAGGTTGCAATAACCCAATTGTCGTTGGTTTGATCTCGCTGATGAAGTCAACGACTTATGGTTCTTGTTCCTCGGTTAACAGTATGGGTCTTGGGGTTTCTCCTTTTAAAGCCACTTCGATCATCTCCTTTTTGCAGGGATCGAAGTGGCTTCCGTGTAATGAACCAGCTCCCGCGGGACTGGTGAGCAGTGAGATAGACAGGGGAGGTATAAGCAATGTTGATCGAGGTTTGACCTTGGAGTTGGATCCTAAAGCGTTTGTAAAAAGCAGCTGGATTTCGAGGTTTCTTAATGTTTGCTCCGAAGATGCCAAGGCTGCTTTCACTGCTGTAACTGTTAGTGTTCTTTTCCGTTCATTTTTGGCTGAGCCAAGGTCGATTCCGTCAGCTTCTATGTTCCCTACCTTGGATGTCGGCGACCGCATTATGGCCGAGAAGGTAAATTCTCTTATATTGGAATACCATTATTATAGACATTAAAAATCGAGATTATATATGGTTAAATCTATTTCCTTTTTTTGATATGAACACAGGTTTCATATTTTTTTAGAAAGCCTGAAGTTTCCGATATTGTTATATTCAGGGCACCTCCTATCTTGCAGGTATGTTTTAAAATTTGGTCTTTCATTGTCTAATTGGATTCTTCCATAGTTTCTGATGCTTATATCTCAATATATGCAGGAAGTTGGTTTTAGTTTCAACGATGTGTTTATTAAAAGAATAGTAGCAAAGGCTGGAGACTGTGTTGAAGTAAGCTCTTAAGATTATATGTAATTCCTTCTGTTTATAACACATAAGGTCTTTATTATCTTCATCTTCCTTTTGTTTATTCCACTTCCTCCATTCATGTCCATGTGTAAAATGTAAATTCTTCACCTTATTTAACATTGCTTATTGAATTTCTGGTAGGTTCGTGATGGCAAACTGATTATAAACGGTGTTGCTCAACATGAAGAGTTTGTTCTAGAGCCATTAGCGTATGAAATGGATCCAGTGGTGAGTGTCTGACCACCTCCCTTCGCTCGTTTCTAGATTACACTTAATTTTTGTAGTTATTTATTTCTCTGTTTCTTTGTCATGCTTGTTATGTGGTCACAGAATTGTTCACATTGGTTTAACAGGGTTCACTATTTCTTTGAGTTGTTTTGCAGGTTGTGCCTGAAGGTTATGTATTTGTGTTGGGAGATAATAGAAATAACAGTTTTGATTCGCATAACTGGTAATTGGAACTGAAACATTTCCTTTCCACTTATAGATGTTAGTTGGGGTATTAGATAGCTGTGGAAGAAAAATTACTATGCAACATGTTTGTCAACCTAACAAATCACTTATATATTTGGTTCATCTTTATATTTTAGGAATGCAGTCTTAAATTTCTTATCTCTGACATCTTGTTCTTACCTTGTTTTTCAGGGGGCCACTTCCTATTGAAAACATTGTTGGTAGATCTGTATTTCGCTATTGGCCTCCATCCAAAGTTTCAGATACAATACATGATCCTCATGTGGGGAAGAATGCAGTAGCAGTTTCTTGACATCTGAGATAATTCAGATAATTTTCCATTTAGGTGGCTCAATCATATTGAGCGTCTGTGAATATCCAACTTTATTTTCATGTCTCCGGGCATGATACAGGATGGATAGTTCATTCAATTCATTCATCATATCTGTGTGTATCTCTTTTTGTGGCCTAATCTTGGTCACTAACACATTTTTTCCTGTAATCACATTGTCAAAATTTACTTTGACGAGGGTTTGGAAGAATCAAGAAAAGAAAACTTGTTTTTATCACATTGTGGTGACTTATATCATCTGTATTGCATGCTAGAAATTGGACTACCTTTTTATGAAGTGAACTGAATTGAGGATCCATGGTCTTAAGGTGGTTGAAAGCAAAGATGCTTGACAGGAAGGAAGCAGATCGGATTTGATGGTAGAAGAAAGGGGAAGCTGGAGGCAGGAAGTTGTGCTGGCAGGTTGTTAGGTTTGGCCAGCAGAAGAAGAGTTGAATGTAGTGAAAGGGAAGGCTGTGGAATCCAACAGCCATGCTTAAGGCCTGTGGATTTAAATGTAGTAATTTTATATCTTTCATGTATTCCCAACTAAAGTTTGTGGTTCATGGTAGGTTGCTTGGCCTATTGTAATGTTTGAACTCCATTTTCTTATGTAATAAATAAATGATTCAACATTCAAGTTGTCTTTCATTTTATATATACCATGAATAAAAGAATGAAAAACCATATTGCTTCCTCATTGAATCAGCATTATTATATATATCCATCTTTCAGATTTATAAATGATTGAATTATGCCCATTCAAGTACAAGAGTAGTAAATTTTTTGCTTCTATTTTTTGGACATAGAATGACTTCACCTTCTATCTTTTACGCATAATTTCTCTTTTTCCTCCTCTTTTCCTCACGAGACCCGTGTCGTGCTTCTATACTTCCTACGCTCGTGGCGGCTTGACCTTACATTTTAGAGGAAAGAAAACAAAAGGAAGAATCCAGTTGATTCATGTTTCATTCAACAGTGACAGACTGACAGTGTGACACTACCCATGTTCTTATACTGTACTATACGCAGTAGATAAATGAAAATACCTTAATTAAAAGTAACTAACAATAATTAAAATTAAAATATATTAACTCTCGGGCAGAATCTTATTGAAAAAAGGAAAACACATCAAATTTACTATGATACATAATGAATTATAGTAGTACTATGTAAATTACGTTAGGTAAGTTATTAGTGTGTAATTGCAAATTTGCAATTTGCACGTTTCTTGTAAAAAAATATATGGACCACGTGTCAGTTAAAAAGCATATATACAGAAAGAACGTTCCTAGGTACGAACCTATGCAATCCCTGCCACCAGCTAAAACAAAGACAAATAAAAATATAAAATCACCGCCAAACTAAGATTTGGGCCACAAGCGGAAAAGCCCATAACGGTCATTTCCACGTTAATCCCGTTTCCCAGAAACACGAGAGCAACTTTGTTCGAAGAAAGAGAGCGAGTTGAGTGACTCCGACTCGATCTGATTCTCTACGACCGTGAGCACGCTGAAGTCCGTTGACGCAAAACTGTAACGACAACCGACACCATGACGACTAGTCGTTCCCTCCTCTTCTTCCTTCTTTCTCTGTCTCAGATCTCTTCCTTCGCTTTTCAATCAGACCCTCCCCAAATTTTAGAGGTACAAATTATACTAAAATTAAATAAATGATAAGCAAGTTTTTCTTTTTTCTTTTTGATTTTTTACAAATCTAATTAATTTGGGTCTTTTGCTATTAGGATGTTATTAAGAAGATTGCCTTGAAGCAGAATTGGGAGTTGGAAGGGCTCAACTTTTCGAAATTGGAACTGAGTAAGGCTAGGTTTGGGTCTGGCAAAAGATACGAGTTTCGGATCCGATTTGGAAAGACTCATTTACTCTTTAAATTCCCTGATGAAGTATCTTCCTGGAACAAGTTCAGAAAAGGAAGTGGCGATTTCATTGAATTTGTTAAGGATATTAATTCCTCAGCCTTACTTGATTCCTTTAAGATGGAAGGTCCCTTTGAGCTACGCCTCGCTTCCAATCACCATGCTTCCCTCCTCTTGCCGGTGAGCTTCATTTCTCTTCAATGCTTTCAACTTGTTTAGAAAGAATGCTTCTTTTTGTCATTAATGTTGTATTAGTTTTAGAATAAAGATCTTAACTTTATTGTTGGCTTAATTTAATGTTTTTAGTTAAATTATGTACTTTCCTAATTTAGTTTCACGTTGCGAATATTATTTATCTATCTACTTTTAGTAGTAATTTGAAGCTTTTGTTTTTGGTTATCAGATGAACATATCGCATACTGATCTGAAACGGGTCCTTGTTGGTGAGGGCATCACTGTAGAAGTAAGTAGAGCTCAAGAAATTTCTATGTTCCACGCTTTTAATTTTGGTTTACCTGTGAATGGAAGTGATGTCAAGGAGAAAAACACTGGATATTGGCCCTTTCGGCATTCGTTCTGTATGCCATTGCTACCTGTTCATGTTTTAGGGTCAGCATCTCTTGTTGCTTACCAGAGTCGAAACCCTGATGCCCCCATTGAAGCTCTTTTCCCATCCGAGGGTACTATTGAGCTGCTGCCTGCAAAGTGCTATGGTAATCATGCTTACATGAAACAATCTTTTCCTGTTGATTCGATAAGTTCGAGGATAGCCAGGCTACAAAAGGTCCTAAGGACTTTTTTAGGTGACAGAAACAGTCGGAATGGGGCTTTAGGCTCTATTAATGTGAAAACTAAGGCGTCACCCATTATACATTTCCAGTTAGAGCTGGAGAAGACCATTGGTAAGAATGAGAGTGTTCGTGGTATGTTGGCCGAATGGAGGACGAAGCCAACAGTTGAAAGACTTTGGTTTGACGTAATGGCAAGAGTTGAAGCAGAGAGGTTGAAGCCCCTTACAATCAAGAAGATCAGACCTTTTGTTGGTGTAGATACAGTCTCATGGAGTAGTTTACTGTCAAACATTTCTTTTACAAAGTTCCCATCTATTCTTGTCCCCTCTGAGGCTTTGACGTTGGATGTCAAATGGTAGGCAAAAGCTTTGTAAGATGGTTTCTTTTTTTAATCTCAGGTGAAATTCACAGATCAATGGATTGTGCCATCAGTTGTCCATTCCTTGGTGATGGGTGTAACGGTATGCATGTTAATTATGTACAAAGCATCTTTGATTGGTTTTGTATATATACTATTTACTGAAAGAAAAGAAAAGAAAAGAAAAGAAAAGGAGTGGTGAAAGAAATTCCACTCATTTTCATTGTCTTGGCCCCTTTACTGTACAAAAGCAATAGCAGCACTTATAGGAACTCTGTTTCTTTCATGTTATTTTTTAGGCTGGTCATGCTTCTAATGTTAGGCAAAGATGGACCTTACTAGTTTTATCTCCCCACATCCTTCTCCCTCAACGGTATCCATAAGAGTTGAACTCAAACCATATTTTGGCTTGTTGATTCAAGCATTTTCTGTTTTTGTATTATATATCTGATGAGTTTCATCAATAAAATTGAAGCATTTTGGGAACCATTCTGCTCTCTGCAACTTAGGAAATGAACTTGGCCCTGCTCTTCATTACTTCATGTTCTTGTCATGGAAATGGAAACCTAGTAAATGTTGTTCACTAAACCCGTTAAAATACGTACTTTTAACCTGTTAGAAATTTGTTTCGATTGATGATATGATCAACCTTTTAAAGGTAGCGAAGAAGTCTAATGATGAAAGTTGAGTCTTAATTTATTTCCATTGATTCATTCATACAGGATTATCACTCCATCCAGATTTGTACAAGTACAACATAATACAGGAGCAATTGCGTGGAAACCTTCGAGGACATAAACACGATCATGAACTATCATCCCTAAGCTTCCTCTTTAATCACCATTAGAAACTTCTTCATGCTGCATTTCTGCATTCTTATATTTATACCAAGAGGCACACACCAGATAAATAACAAAGTTGAGAGCACTCAACACTGATAATAACCAGTAGAAGTAGTTCAGTTTGTCTCTGTTGAGGTTGTTGGAAGCCAACCAACCCCCACTGGCCTTGTTCACCACCTCCACCACTACTGAACTTATGAAGTACCCAAATGCCAGTGAAAACCATAAGAGGGCTGTGCTTGTTCCTTTCATTCTGGCTGAGCTCTCTGCATGGTAAAACTCTAGCAGCCCTACCAAAGTGAACATTTCAGACAACCCAAATACAGCATATTGGAATCCCAGCCAAAACACACTCATCGGCAGAGGGTCTCTAGAGTCTACCATGTTGTGTTGAACAGCCACAGATTTGCGCCGGGTTTCCATGACTCCGGCAATAGCCATGGAAATGGTTGACAGCACCAGTCCAACCCCAATTCGCTGAAGATAGCGGATTCCGGTGGGAATTCCTGTTATTCTCCGGGCAATTGGAACGAAAATGCGGTCATAAATTGGGATAAAAATGAAGTTGAAAGTCAGGGGAATAACAGGGAGGGAAGGAGCAGGAATCTTGAAACCAAGAATACGAGTATCCAATGTCATGCTTTGTTGAATGGAGAAAGTTTGGAGTTGAGCCAAACAAGTGTTTATGAAAATGGTGCTGAGTACAATTGGGAGCATACGAAGTAGAATCTTGGTTTCTTCAACTTGAGTCACTGTGCTAAGCCTCCATGGTCCTGGAGTCATTGACGGTGCTGATTCAACCCAGGAGATCCTATTAACTGCTGCTCGATCCAAAAATCTGTGAATTTGATGACGTAATTTAGTTGACAGCTTTCTAGTTAAAACAACTAATTAACAAAGGACTAATGTCCAAATTGGGCCTAAACACTTCCAAACATGCTAAATTTGAGTTTAAACTTTTGAACATGATCGACTTGGGCCTAAACGTTAGCAAATTGCACCAAATTGGGCCTATTTTAGACGGAAATTTGGAATTGTAGTAACAGCGTGTGCGTTTCACTGCCACAAACCCGTCCAAAATATGCCAAATTTGGTGCAATTTGCTAGTGTTTAGGCCCAATTTGGTCCTGTTTAAAGGTTTAAACTCAAGTTGAACAAGTTTAGAAAGGTTTAGGTCCAATTTCGACATTAAGCCTTAAGACAAATATATACCTGAATTGACTGGTTCTTTGCAGAAATTCATTTGGGAAATTCATGTCTGTTCCTTTGTCATAAATCTCATGTAATTCATCTTTCTTTTTTGGAATTGGAATGTCTTGGTTTCGGATGGCAGCCACAAATACCTTGAAACAGGAAAACATGGCCATTAATTGCTCATGAACTTAACTATTTATGTTGGGAACAGACAATTTGGTAACCAAACTTAAATTACCTGAAGAACTCGAATAATGGGGCTTCCTTTAGGAGCATGATTATCTCTATAAAATGGTTTGCCAATGCAGAGTAACACAATTGCAAGCAAAACTGCTACAGTGCTGACTCCAAAAGCCCAATCCCAACCTTTGTTAGAACTTATCCATACAAGAAAAGTGACCCCTGCTATGGATCCACCGGTCTGGCTAAACAAGAACCAGTTGAAAAAGCTTGAAAGTTGAGCTGCCTCTTTTGGGTCCTTGATGTCGAATTGGTCGCCTCCCAGCAATGGCAAAGCCGCCTTAACCCCGCTGGTCCCTAGAGCCACTAGGTATAAACCAGTGTAAAAAATTGCTGCTTGGCCACTATTTGCAGCCTCGCATTGTTTCGAAACATCTTCGCAAGGAGTTGGCCTTAGTCGGTCCAAGTGTGCTTGTACTGTCAGCAGGGCATATCCCTGCAAGTGTAAATTAATTACCCAACTAATTATAATACAATTAATTATAGGCCAACTTTAGTGGAAGAAATTGTATAGGAATAATAATAATTAAGCTAAGTTTGGATGAGACATGCAATTTAGTACAAATTATGCTTTGTTTGCGTGGAAGCATGTGGAATCCGGCAGGCAGCACATGGATTTTAAAATATGAATTACACAATATGAAGAATTTCTTAAATCAATGTTTACATTTTGCTGGGACTCTTAGTTCCAGCCTACCTAGACCAAGAGATCTTAGGTTCAACTCTCACGGAATGTGAGTTTCTCTCACGGAATGTGAGTTTGTTTGTAATTTGTTTGTTTATTTGGTAGGTATGTAGTTGATAGTTTCTAGTTTGGGTTGAATTCTCATTTAGATATTTGGGTATAAAGATTTATTTGAATTGTAATGAGATTTCACTGGGTTTGTTTGTTGGGTAAGGGGTTTGTTGGCTCATAGATTAGCATTTCGGTATTGTAGCTAATCATGTAGCGGTGTACGGGTCTTCCTGTGCGTCTGTAATCCCAATCTCTTTAAAAAATGAAAATGATTCTTATCTCAAAAAAATATATATATATATATATATATATAAACAAAATCATCTTCTTTTCTCGTACCATCTTCCTTGAAAGAATCATTTCAAAGTTAATTAGTTATTTAGAATAACATCACATTATTAATTAATCTTTTATTCACGTTTAGTCTCTCATAAAAAAAGAGACTTGAAAAAATTATTCAAATTCCCATTTCCTTCTTACGATCAATATTGCTCAAATGGCTTATTACTCAAAAAGGCTCCTGAACTTATACAAAACGGTTAAATAAGCCCTTCAACTCTAATTGTAGCCAAATAAGTCCCTGAACTCTTAAAAAAGCCAATAAGCCTTTTTCTGACAGCTAAATGCTGAAATAAAGACTAAATGTATCAAGATTTTCTCAAATAATGATCAAAATACACAATTTCAACAAATTAGAATACATAATATTTTTTACAAATTGGATACAATATAAGTTAATACTAGTGTGTGAGATATATAAATTGAAAAATACACGATAATTTTATATCATATTATGTTTAATGAATTTATTTTGATTAATAGGGTTTGATTTTTAATTAACATGATAATATCAGTTTTCTATCAAATTTAACGTGTATGCATGAGAAGCATTGGTTTTCATTTAAGGATTCCCTAATTTGTAAAAATTTGTTAAGTATGTGTTTTAATTTGTTGGAATTGTGTATTTTGATCCTTATTTAAGGAAATCTTGAAACATTTAGTCCTTATTTCAGAATTTAACCATCTAAAAATAGCTTATTTGACTTTTTTAAGAGTTCAGAGACTTATTTAGCTGTAATTAGAGTTTAGGGGATTATTTGGCCGTTTTGTATAAGTTCAAGAGTCTTTTTGAGCAATAAGCCCTGCTCAAGTTATCAGCCCTAAGGTACTTTAAGGAGTCTTTTTGAGCAATAAACCCTGCAAAAATGCACGTAATTTAGATATTGTGCGTAATTTAGATATAACATAACATATATGTAGCTGCTCTTTGTTCAGTTACACTTAGCAATGCATGGCTTAATTCTTAAGGAAGTTGAATAGAAATTATCTCCTTTGTTTACTTAAAGCAATGCATACATATAAGTTAGATTTATAATTAAGTGGTTGACTTATAGATTTATAATTAGCATGCCATTCAAGATCTATTCAAATAAGGTCTATTAATTTCTTTAACCTAGGTCTTTATCTTTCGTCTTTACGCCAAAAAAAATTTCTATGACATGTCCTAATTAAAATTTTCTTCTCAAATTCTTGGGCCAAAAAGCCTCTACAAAATTGGAGGGGAAGAGTAAAAACAGAGGTGACCTAAAAAGTTGTGTGTAATACATATATAACATATAGTACTGTGAGAGTGTTTGGGGCGGGGCGATCTGAAAAGAATGAACAAAGTTAATTAATTACCAGGAGTTCGAAACATCCAAACAGGAGGCCGGTGGTGAACCTTGTGAAACAGGTATCGGCGATGACCCCCCCAAAGAGTGCTAGGATGAAGGAAGTTCCCATGAAGTTTGTTACAGTGTTTGCAGATTTTGTCAAGCCAAAGTTCATAGACCCCATCAAGTATGTCACAAGGCTCACCGCATTCGCTATAAACGCCATGTTCTCCAACCCCCCCGCCACTGCACATCAACTCTCACAAGTCACAAGTCACAATTACAGGGATCAAAACCCTTATTAATTAATATTCTTGGCAAATTAATATAACTTTCAAATGGAGAGATGAAACAAAGCATAATTAAGAAGGTTAATTAGGGCAATATATATATATATATATATATGTATCTTGGTTATTACCATAGACGAAAAGTACAGCTCTATTTCCTCCTACCCTTTTGCCTTGCCTTGCCTGCAGATTACCATCTCTACTGATTTCCTGTTTGAAGTTACCACAACAACGAGAAACTAATTATTAGCCAATAAATAGAAGGTGAAAATACATCAATATCTAGATTAATGGCGATATACATATATCGGCTCAGCTTTCTCCACGTAATTTCTTTATGAAAGAGAGAAGTGGAGGCTAAAGATTGCACACCCCATTAATTTCTTGATCATATATAAGCCTTTTCAAATATATATATAGAGACCATCTTGAAATGCAAAGGAGGAATTATTGATTGTTACCATTTCTTCGGTCAGACTGATGAGCTATAGAGAACTTGATTTTCTCTGATTAGTCTTTATTGCTTTCGTCGACAGAGGATGCAAAAGAGAGATGCAAAGTGGTAAGTGGAAGAGAAGGTTGGTTCTTGAGTCAGTGTCTGGTGTGGGACATAAAACATCAAACACTATGAATATTTATAAAGCTCAGCTATCCAGCTTTTTCCTTCCATGACTCTATCCACAAATAAATTAAACTTTGATGATGAATGATGGTTTTATATTTCAACTTGGGTTCAAAACTCTATTTATTTGGAGCGCATAGTTTCAGGTAGTATATAAATTAAGTACTAATTAATTAAGTACTTGGTAATCAATAGCATAATCACTTTGATTTATTTTTATCAATTATTACTATAATTAATAGTACACATCACTTGGTAATCAATGGCATTATCACTTTAATTTTTTTTTTATTTATGACTATAATTAATTCTATAGTTCGTACATATATAGTAGTACTATATTTTATTGGATAGAGTTAGTAGTTCTAATTGATGATATCTCAATTTAAGTTTCCTAATACTCATCAATGTGATTTTTGTAGATTTGAATATTAAGAATAGAGAAAATAGACATGTAAATATGATAAGAGTTTTTTTTTTTTTTTTTTTTTTTTTTGGTATCCCATCCGATATCCAAGATTTTGCTCTGACTAATCCGGATCCGACCCGCATCACGCACCTGATTATGGTGAGTGAGTCTTCCAAGAGGCAGCTGCATACACAAGGAAAAGATAAGAGTTTTTCTATTTATTATAGTTTAACACGATTTGATATACCTACTAGATACGAAAAGAGTTTATAGTTATAACGAAAAAACAAAGAAGTTTTTACCCCAAAAAAAAGAACAAAGAAGTTCCCCTAGTATGCAAATTATTACGCAAAAAACGTGTAATATTACATGTATGTGATGTAATTGCCAATTTGTCAACTGGATAATTTACCTTAAACTTCTCTCCTTATTATTTTAGCTCTAGAGTATCACATTATCCCAAGTATAAAGTGTTTGAACAAGAGAAATAACAAGGAAACAAGTGGCATCAAGTTGTACGAAAGAAATTAATTACTACCTTTGTTCTCCTCACCAAATATCAAGACTTAATTAACCATTTACCAGGCTCATGAGTATACTTTACCTTATTTTTGTTGACTCGATGATACGGTTTGATATTCTAATGGACGCGGATCTGGAATTATGGATCCAATGTCTTATAAAACTCCTTATTTGGGCTTTAAGCTTTGTACTTTGTTTCATTTGTTAACTCCCAATCCTCCAATCATCTTTTAGGCCCTTTTGTTTAATACCCATTTCCCCCGCCTTGTTTTCTTCTCTTCAATGTGAAATCTGTTCTTGCACTACCTTCATTTTCAAACACTTCGATATAAAACTAGGATTAAATTAATTAAATGTTTTAATAGTATCATTAATATATATTATTATTACTATCATCTCTCAATTCTCAACATGCATGTGCTTTCCTGCCCATGTCCATTCAACCATTTGCTTTTCATCTCTTTTTAAATTCAAAACATTGTACTTCAATCCGGGCTGTTTATATATCTTCAATAATTAAGAGAGTTTAATTTGATCAGGACCCTAATACATAGCTAGGGGGTTAGGTTACCATTATTAGTATTATGACTAGAAACATAATTTTCAGGGCACCCATTTTCGTGGAACTCCTATAGTAACGTGCAAACTTGTAATAAACCACTTTGGTATTTGGAGAATAAAATAATTTTACAATGATAGTAGTAGTACTATCTCGTAAAGATAAGAACCCTTGCATACTTTTATTAGGTTTTATTCAATTAATAAAATAAGATAATACGAGTAGTTCTTAATTTAATTATTATATATGCTAGTTACTCTTAATTTGTAGCATTTTTGTTATCCAGGGTCTCATGTTCTTCTGTCGGTGATGGTGGTAAACAATTTTTACCTAAAATCAGGATCCTATATGCATGACTTTTAATGGTGGTAATGGTACTTGTCATTCAATATTAGCAAAATATAGTATAGGAATACTCTTTAACTTTCTCCCATTTTTTGTATGAACTTTTAGGGATTAATTAATTAATTTTCATGTAATTAATTAACTATGTTCATGTAAAATCTTGTTCTTCTTAGTATATGCATAAGTTTAGTTGTGATACATATAGAAGTGGAAAATACATATATATGGTGTAATAGAACCTAGCAAGTAATTCTAAATTGTTGCCATCTCAAACTGCTTTCCCTTAGCAGCTTTGCTATCATCATAATTATTTTCTCCTTGATTAAAATCCACCTTCTTATACCTATACCAAGAGGCACAACCCAAATAGATACCAAAATTCACCACACTAATCGCTGCCAATAACCAGTAAAAGTAGTCGAGCTTGTCTCTATTCAAATTGTTATTAGCCAACCATCCACCGCTGACCTTGTCCACCACCTCCACCACCACCGAGCTCAAGAAAAAGCCAAAAGCCAACGAACACCATGATATGGCGGTGCTCAATGATTTCATCCCAGCTGAGCTCTCCGCATAGAAGAATTCTAGTAGCCCGATCAATGTGAACATATCGGCCAACCCAAATATTGCATATTGGTAACCAAGCCAAAACACACTCATTGGCAGAGGCTGACTAGAATCCACCATGTTGTGTTCCAAAGCCACGGATTTGCGTTTCCTCTCGACCAATCCAGCAACTCCCATGGAAACTGCTGAGAGTACCAATCCGACCCCAACTCGTTGGAGATGTCGGATTCCGGTTGGGATTCCTGTGAACTTTCGTGCAATTGGGACGAAAATGCGGTCATAGATTGGGATTGAAATGAACATGAACACCAGGGGAATGACAGGGATGGAAGGACCGGGCACCTTGAAACCTAGGAGATTAGTGTCCATTGTTGTACTTTGTTGGATGGTGAAAGTTTGGAGTTGAGCCAAACAAGTATTCATGAAAACTGTGCTTAGAATAATCGGAAGCATCCGAATTAAGATCTTCGTTTCTTCAACTTGTGTTACTGTGCACAGCCTCCAGGGTCCTGCAGGGCTAATTGATGCCTGGCTAAATATTGCTGCTCGGTCTAAAAACCTGAATATATTCCATTCAAATTTGTAAGACAACAATTAATTACAACTTGGTTCATATATGTACTAAACGAAACAAAATCATTGAAATAGGTACCTGAATTGATCAGTTCTAGGGAGAATTTCATTTTGGACCCCTGCTTCATTGTCATGAACTTGGTATAATTCATCTGCCATTTCTGGTATTGGAAGCTTTCTGTTTTTGATTGTCACCACGAATACCTAAAGTGGAATTAATTAGCTCTCCATCACCTATATAGACACTAGTTCATCGATTTTTATATGTTTTCTTTTTCTTACCTGTATAATACGAAGGAGAGGGCTGCCTTTGGGAACATTGTTACGATACAAGGACTTGCCCATGGTTACAAACACAATTGCAGCCAAGATGGCTACAGTGCATACACCAAACGCCCAATCCCAACCCTGATTTGTGCTTATCCACACGACGATGGTCACTCCAAATATACCTCCAACGGTGAGACTAAGCAAGAACCAGTTGAAATAACTAGACAATTGAACTGATTCTTTAGGATCCTTGTCGTCAAACTGATCAGCCCCCAATGTGGGCAAACCTGCTTTCATCCCGCTAGTACCCAATGCAACCAGGTATAGACCAGTAAAAAACATCACGACCTGGCCACCGTCCGCCGCCACGCATTCATGATTTGCGCTACCTTTGCATGGAGGTGGTCTTAGTTGGTGGAAGTGTGCTTGTATTGCTAACAGGGCATACCCCTGCAAATTTAATTAAATTATGAAGCAAACCAAGTCTCATATTAATTACCAGAGCCTTTTTCCATATGCCAGATCAATAATTAAGGTATATTCTTTAACTTGATTTTCTAATTTCAAAATCACACAGTTAATTAATGAAAATCATATGCACATAAGCAGATGATGAATTTCGATATAAAATGAAAGAGTAAACATGTGAACATGTTATTGGGGATTTGAGTTGCCATTCATAATGAAAACTCATGATTTTTTTTTTTTTTTTGCTTTATAGTCAACGAATTATGACCCTTTGATTAATTTGTCAAAGTGCTGGCTGTCGAAATTGTTTATAATTAGCCATAAACATGGAAAGCCACGTAGACAACTGATTAAGGTTGTTAAGTCAGGTTGGTTGATTTAGAATTATAGACATGCTAAGCATTTCTAAACTAGCTTTGTCATGTTGTGGGGAGAAAGAAAGTTGGTCTTACCACCAATTCAATGCACCCAAACAAGACACAAGTCTTGAACCTTGACAGAAATGTGTCCGAGATGAAGCCTCCGAAGAGTGCCAGCAAAAATGAAGTTCCCATGAAATTTGTAAGGGTTGTTGCAGATTTTGTCAAGCTGAAGTTCATATACCCAAAAAAGTAAGTTACCAGGCTGACGGCATTCGAGATAAATGCCATATTCTCCAATGCTTCCGTGGCTGCAAGGAAGAAAAAATCACAATCAAAACAAGCAAATTTCTCCAAGGGGGAAAGGAGAAGGCAAAACTAAACCAAATGGTTACCACTTACCATAGACAAAAAGTGCAGCCCTGTTTCCTCCTGCTTTTCTTTCTTGCTTGGGTTTGGATTTAAAATAACTAAAGATGCCCTGTCAGGTAATAACAGCAATATTGAAACATTAAAGAGATGAAGATGATCTTCGGAAGATCATTGACCATGGCAAATATAAAGTGGTCATCCTGAAATTCTACAAAAGAACTTACCATTTTGTTGAGAGCTATAGCTTTCCTTTGATATTCTCTGTCTCTAAATTAAGACAATGGAACCTTATGAGTTTATATAGAGGAAGATGATATGAAGTAAAGCCAATAATAATTTAAAACAAAAAGGAATCATTCGGCATTTAGACATTTTGGTGAAAACCTTGATCATTTTGTTTCTTATGAGAAACCTTTCTCTCTCAATAACCTACTCTCGTAATGAATAGTGAATACTACTACTATATACTATATATCTTGACTTTTCCTACATTTTTTTTATTTTTTATTTTTACTCATTTTTTTTGAATGATTTACTCAATTGATTCTATTGACCGGAATCTAAAAATTTCGGATCTTTCTTACAACTAGTGGGGTTTCTTAATTTGTTTCACCCATCCTAGTTACTAATGCTTTTTATAAAGTTGTCAAGTGTTTCAACCCACGTATGAAATAGTACCCTTGCACTCAATTTCAGGCATAAAAAAGCTTTACATGTTGTCAATAAGTTAATCAATTCTGCAATCTCGTTGGATTGGGTAGTAGTTAATTGGAAAATAGCAGTCACAGAGTCACCAAATTTGTTTTTCAGCTTAATTTAGACATTCGATGCAGACAATAACTATTGCCCTAGAAATAGTTTGACATGTTTTAATTAATTAATCAAATAATATTTGGATAGAAAGAGATCAAGGCACTAGCCGCCTCCCCCTCCCTCCCTTCTTCACGGTTTTCTCTAGTTCTTTTCCTTAGTTCTTTATTTGCTCCTCCTCCTTCTTGATTATTATTATGGGAGGGGACTTTGGTTATTTTATTTCGTTTTTTTCTTTTGTTTTGGAATAAAGTTCTTTATTGATCTCATTTATCTAGGTTATAAGTCTCCAGATCTTTTGGATCTTGTTGGAGGTTTGAGTTTGTTCAGTTTGTTAGGTCAATTTATTTTGTTTGTTTTACGTCTTTTGAGTTTACAATAGATTGGGGATTTCACCCGCATATTGAAATAGGTTTTCTTTACCATTTTTGATCAATCAAGGAGGTTTATCATCATATACATTAGTTGTGATACACATAGAAGTAGAAAAAACATATATAGTGTACTAGAACCTAGCAAGTAATTTTAAATTGTAACCATCTCAAGCTGCTTTCCCTTAGTAGCTTTGCTATCATCATAATTTTCTTCTTGATTAAATTCAACCTTCTTATACCTATACCAAGAAGCACAACCCAAATATATACCGAAATTCACCACACTAATCGCTGCCAATAACCAATAGAAATAATCAAGCTTATCTCTATTCAAATTGTTATTAGCCAGCCATCCACCGCTGACCTTGTCCACCACCTCCACCACCACCGAGCTCAAGAAGTAACCAAAAGCCATCGAACACCATGATATGGCGGTGCTCAATGATTTCATCCCGGCTGAGCTCTCCGCATAGAAAAATTCTAGTAGCCCGATCAATGTGAACATATCGGCCAAGCCAAATATTGCATATTGGTAACCAAGCCAAAACACACTCATTGGCAGAGGCTGACTAGAATCCACCATGTTGTGTTGGAAGGCCACCGATTTGCGTTTCCTCTCTACCAGTCCAGCAACACCCATGGAAACTGCTGAGAGCACCAATCCGACCCCAACTCGTTGGAGATGTCGGATTCCAGTAGGGATTCCTGTGAATTTTCGTGCAATTGGGACGAAAATGCGGTCGTAGATTGGGATGGAAATGAACATGAAAACCAGGGGAATGACAGGGATGGAGGGACCGGGAACCTTGAAACCTAGGAGATTAGTGTTCATTGTCGTACTTTGTTGGATGGTGAAAGTTTGGAGTTGAGCCAAACAAGTATTCATGAAAACAGTGCTTAGAATAATCGGAAGCATCCGAATTAGGATCTTTGTTTCTTCAATTTGTGTTACGGTGCATAGCCTCCAGGGTCCTGCAGGGCTAATTGATGCCTGGCTAATTGCTGCTCGGTCTAAAAACCTGAGTATATTCCATTCAAATTTGTAAGACAACAATTAATTACAACTTAGTATATATACGAAACAAGGCTAGGCGTACTACCCCTGGCCACACTACTTTTGTATACTACTATTTAAAATCGTTGGATTGACCTTGATTTGAATAACAACCGTTGGATATAGGTAGTGTAATAGAGAAGTGTGGTTTAATTATGGTAGTATAAATAACTTTACCATTATTGAAATGGGTACCTGGTCTTTTTTTTGTTTGGGCGGGATGGGATGGGATAGAAGAGGGTTACCTCCTATTGTGTAGCCCATTTAAATATCATGTTCATAAGTAGTAAAAAAGAAATGGGTACCTGAATTGATCAGTTCTGGGAAGAATTTCATTTTGCAGCCCTGTTTCTTTGTCATGAACTTCGTATAATTCATGTGCCATTTCTGGTATTGGAAGCTTTCTGTTTTTGATTGTCACCACGAATACCTAAAAGTGAAATTAAATTAAGCTCTCCATCACTATGCATATATATATATTTAGACACCAGTTAATCGATTTTTATGTATGTTTTTCTTACCTGTATAATACGAAGGAGAGGGCTGCCTTTGGGAACATTGTTACGATACAAGGACTTTCCCATGGTTACAAACAAAATTGCAGCCAAGATGGCTAAAGTGCATACGCCAAACGCCCAATCCCAGCCCTGATTTGTGCTTATCCACACGACGATGGTCACCCCAACTATACCTCCAACAGTAACACTAAGCAAGAACCAGTTGAAATAACTAGACAATTGAACTGATTCTTTTGGATCCTTCTCGTCAAACTGATCAGCCCCCAATGGTGGCAAAGCTGCTTTCATTCCGCTGGTACCCAATGCAACCAGGTATAGACCAGTAAAAAACATCCCCACTTGGCCACCGTCCGCCGCCACGCATTCATGACTTGCATTACCTTTGCATGGGGGTGGTCTTAGTTGGTGGAAGTGTGCTTGTATTGCTAACAGGGCATACCCCTGCAAATTTAATTATGAATCAAACAAAGTCTCAGATTAATTATCAAAGCCTTTTTCCAATTTACCAGATCAATAATTATTGTTTTCTTTAATTTGATTCTCTTTCAAAATCCCACAGTTAATTATTGAAAAATTTAAAATCATATGCAACATAAACAGAGATGATGAATTTGGATATATAATGAAAGAGTGAACATGTTAACATGTTATTGAGGATTTGAGTTGCCATTTATAATGAAGAACTCATGATTTTATTGTGCTTTAATAATTTAGTCAACGAATTATGACCCTTTGATTTATTCGTCACCGTGCTGGCTGTTGAAATTGTTTATAATTAGCTTTTGCCAAAAACATGGAAAGCCACGTAGACAACTGATTAAGGATGTAATAAAAAAATGCTACATAGTACCATAATTCGAACGAAAATCCTCTGCCCCAATTTTGGTGTCCCACTTGTGCCCCATCCATCAAATAATGACACGTGTCCCTTTTCAGTTTTTAATGTTATTCCTTGTTTGCGTAATTAAATTAAATTTTATATTTTCATTCTAAAACCCTATGGGGAATGTATTAAAATTTAGGACTAACCCTTATATATAATTATTTATTGTTAATTTGGGGCTAAACCTGGTGTTTATGTGGGTTTCTTATTTTATTTTCTTGTATAAATATTACTTGTTAAAATTTAAAAACAAACAAAGTATTACACAAGAGACATGTGGCATGATTTGTTGAATGGGGCATGAAGTGGGGCACAAAACTTGGGGCAGGGGATTTCCATCCCCATAATTCAGGTTGGTTGATGTAGACATGCTAAGCATTTCTAAACTAGCTTTGTCATGTTGTGTGGAGAAAGAAATTAAGTTGGTCTTACCACCAATTCAATGCACCCAAACAAGACACAAGTCTTGAACCTTGACAGAAATGTGTCTGAGATGAAGCCTCCGAAGAGTGCCAGCAAGAATGAAGCCCCCATGAAATTTGTAAGGGTTGTTGCAGATTTTGTTAAGCTGAAGTTCATGTACCCAAAAAAGTAAGTTACCAGGCTTACGGCATTGGAGATAAATGCCATATTCTCCAATGCTTCCGTGGCTGCAAGGAAGAAAAAATCACAATCAAAACAAGCAAATTTCTCAAAGGGAGAAGGAAATGGCAAAAAGAAACCAAATGGTTACCACTCACCATAGACAAAAAGTGTAGCCCTGTTTCCTCCTAGTTTTGTTTCTTGCTTGGGTTGGGTAAAATGACTAAAGATGCCCTGTCAGGGAATAACAGAAATGAAACATTAAACAGATATGAAGATGATCTTCGGGAAGATCATTGACCATGCCAAATATAAAGTGGTAACCTGAAATTCTACTAAAGAACTTACCATTTTGTTGAGAGCTAGCTTTCCTTTGATATTCTTTGGCTCTAAAGACTATGGGAACCTTGTGAGTTTATATAGAGGAAGATGGATATGAAGCCCAAATGTCCAATAATAATTAAAAACAAAAAAGGAATCATTCGGCACTTAGACATTTTGGTGAAAGCCTTAATCATTTTGTTTCTTATGAGACACCTTTCTCTCTCAATAACCTACTCTCTTAATGAATACTACTAGATATCTTGACTTTTCCTACATTTTTTAAAAATTTTGACTCCATTGATTCTATTACCAAATGGAATCTAAAAATTTCGGATGCTTTTTTACAACTAATGGGGTTTCTTAATTTGTTTCACTGATCATCCTAATTAAACTCCTAGTTATTAATGGTTTTTATTAAGTTGTCAAGTGTTTCACATGAAATAGTACCATTGCCCTCAATTTCAGGCATAAAAAAGCTTTACCTGTTGTCATTACGTTAATAAATTCTGCAATCTCGTTGGATTGGGCAGTAGTTAATTGGAATATATAGCAGTCACAGAGTCACCAAATTTTGTTTTTGCAGCTTAATTTGGACATTTGTTGCAGACAATAACTATTGTCCTAGAAATAGTTTGACAGTTTTAATTAATCAAATAATATATAATAAATTAATAATTGGATAGAAAGAGATTGAGGCATCTTTTGTGTGTTTTGTTGTTAGCTGTTGAAGAATAAGGTAGGTTGTAAGTCTCTGCAAGATTGGATGTATTCATGCATGTTGGCTTTAATAATATGCTCAATATTTTCTATTTGGTTCAATCAGAATTCATCTTTCAGATTAGAAAAGCAACTTTAATACTAGGGAAATTCAGAGCATTTGCATCATATATATATAGAATGTTTCAGACTCAGTTCAAAGACGTGCCCTGATTCAAGCAGAATTCATGGCAGAGGAACATAATGCAGGTACTTACTTTCGTATTCAATGCTCTTAATTATTATGTTTCAATATTGTTTGTAGATTATTTTATTTGACATAATGCCAGGGGGAGCCGGCAAAGTATTTCCACAATTTTTATCTGATACAAAATCAAACTAAAAAGTTAGTAGTAATTAATTAGATTATTATTATTAACCATATAGTTGGAACATAGTTATGACAATCATTAATATTATGAAAGAGCGACCAAAATTCATTTTTGAAAGCAATTTGCAGTTTTGGTCTTTGTTAATAATAATCTTTTTAAAACGTGCTTGAATTTGCAATTTGCTTATCTTTTCCATTCTGTGTCTCTCGAACCCTGTTTGAGAATCCAAATGTTGATGCATCATATTAATATAGCGCCTTCAAGACAAGTGGAGAGCCTGTTAGTTTTGCAAGTTGCTGCTATAATATTCAGTTTCTGAAAGTAATAGAGCCACCCACCATGGCCCCAATACTGCAGCCGGCAAACCATTTTTAACTCTTTAAAAATGATAGCTTATATATAATTCAACAGAGCAAATTAGCTCCAAATAACTCTCATAGTCATATGGGAAAACTTGTTACTGAAAGTTTTAGGAGATATGAAGGTAACTGTGCTGTAGCAGATTCCTCTTTTGAAATTTGATTGCCTTTGGCTTTTATATAGGATAGATTTTTGCAAGTTGCTTTTCCACAATCTTAAAAAATTGTCAGAATTCTGAGTTTGACAACTTGCTTTGACCCTCCCTTCATGGACCTGAAAAGATTCAATTAATGGAATGGGCCTTGAACAAACGCAATTCTTGAGATTTGATATCAAAAATAAAGAATTAACTAGTTTCGATCCAATGTAACATAGGAAATGGGTCTTGAAAAATTTACTAACTTAATTAACAAGAAAGGCCCAAGATATTATTATAACTAAGCTTGAAATTAACGCGCAAAATTACGCTATGTAGGCTGTAGCAAAGGCAATTAACAACGATAATTTCGGACCCAAATCTCACTTCTTAATTGTATTTATTTTATATTAAGCGTAATGCTTAGAATCTCATTGGCCCATATTATATTAACTAGGAATAGGATTACTTAACAGTTAACAACGATGGTTTTTCTTAATTTTTCCTTAATTGTATTTATATATCTTGAATTGAGGATCAAGCAATCGTTTTTTTTCCTTCTCCTATATATATCATCACAAAAGCATACTCTTAAAAACCCTAGTTTTCTTTTTCTTAAATCTTGTTCGTCCCTTTCAACTTTCTCGTTGGGGCTTTTGTGGAGTACTATGGATTTCTCTGTACCAAAAAAAATTATGGATGTCTCTCTTCCAGAAAAAACTATGGATGTCTCTAAAATTCTAAGCAGTAGCCAGACCAAGGTTGCTTTGACCCTTATGAAGCACGTTTTGCAAGACAAAGCCAGAAAGAACTCAAACGCGGTGCTCTCGCCGCTTTCTATACAGGCCGTGCTGAGCGTAATTGCCGCTGGCTCGAATGGCTCCACTCTGGACCAAGTCCTCCGTTTCCTCGACTCAAGTTCAAACGACCAACTCTCCCACTTTTTCTCCGAGATTGTTTCCCATGTCTTCAATGACGGCAGCCGCCTTGGTGGACCCCGCTTGTCTTTTGCCAACAGTGTTTGGATCGACGAATCTCTACCCCTCAAGCAAGCTTTTAAGCAGATATTGCAGGATGTCTACAAGGCTGCTTCTAATCAAGTTGATTTCCAAACCCAGGTATATGATATTTAATTTTTTCTTGTATTTAGAATTTGGGAATTAATTAATTCATATATGCTAATTTATTCAATGTTTTCATCGTAAGGCCATTCGAGAACAAGTGATTAGTGAAGTGAATTCATGGGCGGAAAAGGAGACTAATGGTCTTATCAAACAAGTTGTTGGTCCAAACTCTTTTGACGATAAGACAAAATTAATATTCGCTAATGCACTTTATTTCAAAGGAGTTTGGGTCGAAAAATTCAATGACCGATCCACAAAGGACTATGACTTCTACCTTACAGATGGAAGCTCTGTCAAAGCATCCTTCGTGACCAGCCGGAAAAGTCAATACATCAGGGTCTTCAATGGTTTCAAAGTGCTAGGGCTTCCTTATAAGCAAGGTCGAGATGTTGACCGCAAGTTCAGTATGTACATTTTCCTTCCAGATGCAGTAGATGGGTTGGAAGCTTTAGTGGAGAAAGTAAGTTGTGAATCTGATTTCTTGGAACGTCACGTTCCAAGGTTTACAGTTCCGGTGGGTGAATTCAGATTTCCAAAGTTCAAGATGTCATCTGAGTTGGATGCTCGTCAAGTCCTCGAGGGATTGGGACTCGTCTTGCCTTTCTCTGAGGATGAAGCAGATTTTACCAAGATGGCGGCTTTGCGTGATGATGAGACGCTGTATGTTTCAGGCATCTTCCATAAATCTTTTATTGAGGTCAATGAAGAAGGGACAGAAGCTGCTGCTTTTACTATGGCTACATTTAGCGGCGCCCCAACATGTTGCGGGCCGCAGGCTAGGGTAAATTTTGTGGCGGATCACCCATTTCTTTTCATGATCAGAGAAAATGTGAGTGGAGTTGTTCTCTTCACTGGCCATGTCATCAATCCCCTGCTTAATTGAAAGCTGTTAAAAAGACTTATGATTTTGGAAATTTCTACTATCTGATTATGCTTTTAGTTTGTTTATTTTCCTTTCAATGTTGTTCTTGTTAGTTTTTATGCATTGTTCTAAACATTAAAAGACGAAAGCAGTACTTTATTATTTGGAATTTGTCATTTTTATACTAATGGTTTTTAATGTAGCCATGCATCCAAGATGTCTCTTTATTTATTTATTATTTATTTATTTTTTGAATCTCTTGTTTGTATTTGTTCCTTTAATTAATTTATGTTATTTCTTGTTATTGGCTTTGTTCTGCATGTTGCTAATATCAAATTTATGAGACATAATTCAATGGATTGGTTGTTTCAAATGATTGGACACTTGTTACATAAGTAAAGTCTTGTATCAAAATATGTAAATGAAAAAATTCGTTGTTAACAGAGTTTTCACTTATGTACCAAAAGAAGAAGAAGAGAGCTTTCACTTATAGTAGATTTGAACATAATTAAAGTCTAAAAGATTCATATATATATATATATAAATGAAAAACCTCATTGTTAAAGAGATAGGATAATATATTTGAATAGGATTAATCAAAGGGTTTAAATTATATTAGAATCATCTTAAAAGGGGTGTTAATTTATACCTTACCACACCTAATTCAATTTTTATTAGTTACCTTAATATAATTTTAACCTCAGTTAAAATTGAATAATTTTATTAATAAATTTTATTTTTAACTTTTTTTTACTTGCAAGGTGACTTTTTTTTAATATTTTTTAATAAATTTTGATTTTGTCTTATAACGTGACCCATTTTTTTTCACATTAAGATTGGTTTTGTATGTGAAACAGATTTTTTGTTTCTATACTAGTGGCAAATTCATTTAATTGGTCGTCATAATTTGATTTTTTGATTAATAAATATTAATTAAAAGAAATTAAAAGTCTTAAAATTATAAATGAGTGTGGATGGTTTCAACTATAAAAAAATAGTTGATAGTAATCTTCAAGAATAATCATAAAAATAAATAATAAAATTTACTCTTAAAAGTATATTCTTATAATGATGGAAAAAAAAATCTATTTTCACTAAATAAATTCAATCTTAACTAGAATCAAGGGTGAATTAATGATATGCAATTAATAAGAGTTTATATGGTGAATGAAGGTGTAAAATATATGTTGGTGGTGATTCAAAATTGATTAGGTGGCATCATCTTAATGAGATCCTAAAAATCACCTTTTTAGGATAATCCTAATAGAATTTAGGAAAAATTCCAGTTAGGTGTATTGAGCTTCAAAATAATCAATGGGTGATGATACGGGGAAATGTTGTCACTATTTGATGTAATGATTCCTTTTAGGTGTAATGATATCACTATTAGGTGTAATGAAGTTTCAAATGAAATATCAAAAATACCCTTTTGCCTAAAAGAGTACATTTCTTTTTCTATTGGATCAAAAGCCAAAAAAAAAAATATGAACATGATGAACTCAAGCCATTTGCAAGATTATTACAAGAAAGAATTTATTCCAAAAATGAAATTCGGTCAAATTTATTTAAGAATTCATTTTCAACCCAATTAAATTCTTTCCCAAATTTATACCAAGAATTCAATTCGGCCAAATTTATTACAAGAATTCAAATTCACTAAATAAAAAATCTTGCCCAAATTTATGCCAAGTTCATAAAAGAAAAATGACAAGAAAAATTCTTGCCAATTTTATACCCAGATTTTCAAATTCAGCCACAGTAAATTCTTGCTGAAATCTATGCCAAGGGAAAAGGAAAAAAAATGGCAAGAAAAAGGTAAGAAAAATGGCAACAAAAATGCTTTGAAAAAGCCACCGGTCAAACAATTGATATCAAGAAAAATGGCAAAGAAGAAACACCACCAGCCTTTAAGGATTTCAAGATCTACGCCTCAGCTCATAAAAAGGGTTGCTGGTCGGTTGATGCTCCTATTCCCGTGGTGATATCGGAGCTAAAGAAGGGGAATTGGCCATCTTTGCTGCATGAGAAAGCGTCGTGGTGGAGTGGGAGTGGAGGAAGAGGGATTATGATTTGTTCCTCCTCTCTTTTTTCTTCAATTAAAAAATGATAATTATGACATTACTCATAAATCACTCAATACACTTAAAAGTGATAAGTTTCTCATTACATTGACAACATTTCACCATACCACCACCCATTGATTATTTTGAAGTTCAATACACCTAACCGGAATTTTCCCTAGAATTTAAACTCTTAATGAAATTTTTAAAAAGAATGAAAGATAATGGCCTAATGTCCAAATTGGGTCTAAACCTTTCCAAACTTACTCAATTTTAAATCTAAAACTTTAAACATGACCAAATTGGATCTAAACGTTAGCAAATTGCATCAAATAAAACCTATTTTGCAACAAGATATATAAAATCTTATTCTCTCCCTCCTTTTAAAAAATTAAGAAAAAAAAGTTGTAGTTCAAGATATATAATCCGATTATTAACAACAAAATAAAAAGATATATAATCCGATTGTGATTTTGATTCCAAATATAAATCCTATTTACAAACAAATTATTATACATTTTCCCTATAAAATCGCTACTTTTTTCCTCATATCTTTGCATATCCTAAAAAAAAAATATCTAATCCGATTGTGATTTGACTCCAACAAACTCCAATATAAATCCTATTTACAAACAAATTATTATACATTTCCCCTATATAAATCCTGAACGACGCTACTACTTTTCTCCTCATATATCTTCTTGTTCAACGCTAGTTTTGGTACACATCTTTTTTTACCCGCTATCTCTATCTACCCATCCCCATTCCATCATGGCTGAAAACACTATTATGTATCCAAAGGCTCCTGCTGCTGAAACTCTCCGGAAAAAGCTAAAATGGACCGTGGAAGTAGTTTCGGTATTGGTAGTGTGCGATCTGTTTTTTTTTTGTTTCTGGTGAATCTTTTGGAGACAAGTTGTTTTTTTTTTTTTTTGTTTCTGGTGAATCTTTTGGAGAGAAAAGTTGTAAGGCTTTAAAAATGAGAAGAGAAGGCAGCGCAACGAGTGTATCGCTGGTTAGTTAGCGAAGTGCTAGCGTCGACTCTTGTGATGAGCGGGTTTTTTTTCTCCTGAAACCCTCTGATCACGAGAGCCGAAGCTACCACTTCGCATTAACCAGAGATACCACTCGTTGCGCTGCCTTATCTTCTCACCTTTATGAGCCTTCACAATTTTTCTTTCCAAAAGATTCATCTGAGTTGGATGCTGGTGAAGTTGTCAAGGGATTGAGACTCGTCTTGCCTTACTTACTCTGAGGATGAAGCAGATTTGACCAAGATGGCGGATTTGCGTGATGTTGAGAGGCTGTATCTTTCAAGCAAAAATCTTTCATAGAGGTCAATGAAAAAAGGGAAAGAAAGAAGCTGTTGATCTTACTATGGCGTTTGTGTTAGACAGATTGTATCTCATTTGATTTTACTCTTCTATCCTTTGTAATAATTAGGGTTGTAATCAACTTAAACTCTTAACCTATATAATAAAAACAAAGCCTCCCTTTGAAGGTGAGTCGTTATACCCTAACATGGTATCAGAGCATTAAATTCATCTGAAAAACTTGATCTCAACAACTATCTCATATGATACTATCTCTTCAACCCGGTTTTAGACATCTATGATCTTCATGATCATATCGCTTATTCTCCTCAAATTCCTCCCAAAACCATTGTTGACAAGGATTCTACAATCTCAAATCCAGCATATCTCTCATGGCATAAGTTGGATCGGCTTATCTTAAGCTGGATCAATGCCACAGTTAAGCGAGAAATTCTTCCTCTCATCTACAACTCTCAATTGGCATCTCAAGCCTGACAAGCCTTGGAGTCGCACTTCCTTGACAAATCCACTGCCAAAGAATTGCAATTGAAACTCACTCTCAACAAGCATCAGAAAGGTACTATTTCCATTGATTCTTATTGTCAAAAATTATAAGAAATTGCTGATTCTCTTGCTGCTATTGGACAACCCTTAACCGAGAGGGAGAAAGTTAGTGAAGAGGTGGCGTTGGCAACCTGTTTATCAAGAAAATTGTTGTTTGAAAAGTCTCTGCCCATAAATTTAACGGTGCTTTAGAGTGTGCCAGTATTGTTCTTCCTACTTCGAAAACATGTCAATGTTTCCTCTCAACAACGCCATTTTGTTGCGGCGTGCGTGGGCAAGATGATTGAAAGAAAATACCACTGTCATGTAGAAATTGTGTAAATGTCCCACTAATGAATTCACCACCATTATCTGATCTAAAGAACTTAATCTTAGTAGATCCCGAATTTTCATCATGTACTTTAAATGTTTTGAAGCATGCTAGGGCTTCAGATTTGTTTCGCATCACATAAAGGCAGCTGAATCTCGTTAAATCATCAATGAAAATAATGTAATATTTATAACCAGAAACAGAAAGAGTCGGAGATGTCCAAACATCACAATGTATCAACTCTAAGAAACAAGTAGCAGAAGTAGTCCTTTCAGAAAAATGGCAATTTACAAGACTTTGAAATAAAGCAGGAAGAGCAATGTGAATCTAAATTTGCAGAAGAAATAGAGATAGCAGTCTTTAATTGACGCTGCACACTAGCACTCGGATGACCCAATCTGGCATGCCAAACATCTAAATTAACTGTGGCCGAAAGACAACTTGGTTTTTGTGAAACAGCTGATCTATTCAGGAACGGATACATGGGATGATCACTGCGGAAAATGTGAAGAATTGTCCTCGTTCGTAGATCCTTCACAATAAATTCCCATGAATGAAATTCCACAAAACAATTATTATCTTTAGCAAACTTGCGAACAAAAATCAAATTCTTTTGAAGATGAGGAACATAAAGAACTTAAGGGAGATTGAAATTAAGTAGATGTAGGAGAGTGTAAAATCATGTTACCAATGGAGTTGATTGGGACAGGTGAACCATCAGCAATAGTTACATTAGTGTTACCACTGTATGAAGATAAAGAAGTAAGATTACCAGGTGTATTTGTCATATGAGATGAGGCGTCTGTATCCATATACCACGAGAGATCAAAAGAATCACCAAGAGAGAGACCAGCAAACTGAGAAGCAGGATCAGATTGTTGACCATAGGTGCAATTTGCAGCAATATGACCAGGGTTGCCACAATAATAACAGTAGCCAGAAAACTGATGAGATGGTTGAGGATTTGATGGAGGTCGAAGCAATGGTGAAAAACCAAGAATGCCTCGGCCTCGCTAAGCAGGAGAAGAAGGTCTAGGATTTGACATCAAAGGGGGCGAATAGTAGCATTTGTCAGTTTCTTCATTCTCCCACTTCTGTTCATATGAAGGCTGCTAAGCGAATTTTGCGTTATGTAGCTGGTACTCTTGACTATGGCCTCCATCTCTCTGCTTCAACTCATTCGGACTTGCTAGCATTTTCAGATGCTGATTGGGCTGGATGCCCGGATACTAGACGATCCACCACAGGTGCAGTTATATTCTTTGGTTCCTCCTTAATCTATTGGGTCTCTCGGAAGCAGCACACGGTATCTCGGTCCAGCACAGAGGCCGAATATCGTGTTGTTGCTCATACCGTAGCAGAACTTTCATGGTTAGTAAATCTCCTTCAGGAACTTGCCATGTCAACCTTACACAAACCAGTGCTATTTTGTGACAATGTCAGCACTATATACCTTACTGCCAATCCAGTTTTTCATGCTCGCACCAAACACCTTGAATTAGACTTCCATTTTGTTCGAGAGAAAGTGGCTCGTGGTGATCTCACAATACACTATATACCAAGTGAGCAGCAAATTGTTGATATTCTTACAAAGTCAGTTCCTATTCGGCATTTCCAGGATCTCAGAACCAAGCTTCACGTTGGCCCTTGTTCAGCTTGAGGGGGGATGTTAGACAAATTATATCTCATTTGATTTTACTCTTCTATCCTTTGTAATAATTAGGGTTGTAATCAACTTAAACTCTTAACCTATATAATAGAAACAAAGCCTCCCTCTAAAGGTGAGCCGTTATACACTAACAGTTTGCGTCTTTGCTTCGGAAATTTCTCTTCTAATGTATTTTTTTTATATCGAAAAAGGAACTATATATATATTAAGCTTCCTTCTAATGTTTTTGTTATTCAGTTTTCACTTTTCTAAACATTAAAGACGAAAGTACTATCTATTTCACTATTTGGAATTTGTCATTTTTATTCTAAGGTTTTAGTGTATCCATCAAGGTTTTACTGGAATTAGTAAGTAAGTACTCGGCAATTTTGGAGGGGCCTCGTGCAAAGAACTATTACAGGCTAGGGTTTAAAAAGCCTTAAGGGGGCCAAATTGCCTCTCTCGGTTTAATACTGAAATATAGTTGTGCAAATTGCAATGAGATTTCATTTGTAAGATTAAATTGTGGCACAGCCACCGAAGCGTAGATGAAGGTAAAGACGATGAAAATTTTCATGATCGACCATGCGTTTTAAAGGGAGAGTTGTCGTCGTTTTGGTACATCACTTGAGGATAGCTAGTGAGCAAGAGGAAAATGAGAGAGCCAATTGCAACTTGGATTGAGGTATACTGGAGTGACCGAGGTCGCTAGAATATGGTGTGTAATTGACAATTCCAACAAATAACGAGGAATTAAATGTGAATTTAAAAACTTTAAACTATAGTAATTACTATTAGGCAAAAGCTGACTGGTGCATTCATGCACCAGTTATTCACAAAATCTAAGGAACAAATTTTGGGATATGTGGTAATTGTAATGTTAGTGCATCTTTGACTTTTGCTTATGACTATAATAATGCTTCTAGAATAATTATATTTCTTCTATAGAAGTTTTATTTTTTGAAAATAATAAAATATTTTATATAATTTAACAAAATTTAAAATTAATATATAATAATAATTTTCACCAAATTTAGCCCCAAATAAAATTTTATTCCAAATTTCAAGATTAAATCTTAAATTTTGAGACCCATTATCTTAGGGTTTTAGAAAAAAAAATTATAATTTTAAAGAAAAAAATGTTATAATTTTTAAAGGGTAAATTTTAAATTTTGATACCCTATCTGGCAAAAACTAAATGGTGCATTCATACACCAAAAAAAGTGCTCATTTACTTGATTGGTTGTTCTCCCATCTCACTTTTTTTTTTTTTTGCATCGTTCTCCCATCTCACTTTTAAGACATGTTTGATTTGCATATCACTGATCAAAACAAATTCATGTTTGATTGGTTGTTCTTCAAAATTTACTTTAAAAAAACCTGAAGGATAAAAATAATTATAAATATATTAAGCATAAAAAAATTAAACTTTTTCAATTTAATTAACTATAAATAAATCTATCAGAAGTGGAAAACAAAAGAAACTACGTACTCCCTCCATCTCATATTAAAGTCGGTAAGAACACAAAATTCTAAACCACTTTTACCATATTTTAATACTATGTATCCCCAACTTTACTTAATACTCCTGTATTTCTCTTCTCACATTTAATAAGGATAAAAATAATCAAAAGTGTCTTGATTATCTAAATGGAACAGATAATTTGGGATAAAAAAAAAGTCCCGATCAAGATGGAAATCACCTCCCCCATCTTTGTGCCTCACTCTGTGCCCCATTCATCAAATCATGCCACGAGTCCCTGATATTATACCTTGTTTGTTTTCAAGTTTTAGCTGCAAATAATAAAAATACCAATTAATTAAACACCAAGTTTAGCCCCAAATTAACAACTAATAATTATATATAAGGGTTAGTTCTAAATTTTAATACATTCTCCATAGGGTTTTAGAATGAAAATATTAAATTTAATTTAACTAATCCAAGAAGAAATAACACTAGAAACTGAAAAATGACACGTGTCATTATTTGGTGGATAGGGCACAAATGGGGCACAAAAAATGGGGAAAGGATTTTTATTCCAAAAAAGGATGGGAGGGAGGGAGGGAGGGAGTGCTATTTTTTTAACGCTATATATCAGAGCTTATATTTCTTGTTTGCTTGTCTTTTAGGATTAAAATCCTCTCCCCCCATTTTTTGTGCCCTAACGTGCCCCATCCACCAAATTATGCCACGTGTCCCTAGTATTATACCTTCGAATTTTAACAAATAGTAAAAATCCCAATTAAAACCAGGTTTAGTCCCAAATTAACAACAAATAATTATATATAAGGGTTAGTCCTAAATTTTAATACATTCCCCATAGAATTTTAGAATGAAAATATAAAATTTAATTTAACTAGACAAACAAGGAATAACATTAAAAACTGAAAAAGGACACGTGTCATTATTTGGTGAATGGGGCATGGTGGGGCACAAAAAATGGGGGAAGAGAATTTTTATACGTCTTTTTAGAGATCGGTTACAGAACCGGTTGGATTGGAATTAACTGCCTTCGTTTTGCATTCGATCTCAACGTCGGTTATAGATTACCGACTCATATTATGAGCCCGTCGGGTCTTTTTTGGTAGTGTGATGAATTGTGTTAAATTAAATGTATAAAAATTTAGTCATCTAATTAAATTTAAATTAATTAAATCTTGAATTGAGGGCTAAACTTGCTATTTAATTAATTGGATCAAGCAATCGTTTTATTTTTACTCCTATATATATCATCTTTTTGAACGTATAAATCAGAAAAGCATACTCTTAAAAACCCTAGTTTTCTTACTCTAAAAAAACACCATAGTTTTCTTTTCTTTAGATCTTGCTCGTCTCTATCAACTTTCACGTGGAGACTTTTGGTGAAGTTGTAAAAACTATGGATGTGTCTAAAATTGTCAGCAGCCAAACCAAGGTTGCTTTGACCCTTACGAAGCACTTTCTGCAAGCCAAAGCCGGGGAAACTCTAACGCGGTGCTCTCGCCGCTGTCTATACAACTCGTGCTGAGCGTCCTTGCCGCTGGCTCGAATGGCTCCACTCTCGATCAACTCCTCCGTTTCCTCAACTCAAGTTCCATCGATCAAATCTCTCACTGTTTCTCCAAGATTGTTTCCCATGTCTTTAATGACGGCAGCCCCCTTGGTGGACCCTGCTTGTCTTTTGCCAACAGTTTGAATCTCTTCGCCTCAAGCAAGCTTTTAAGCAGATATTGCAGGATGTCTACAAGGCTACTTCTAATCAAGTCGATTTCCAAACCAAGGTATATATTTGGTTTGCTCTCATCTCCTTTATAATGATTATTTAATTTTTCTTGATATTAATTAAGAATTTGGGGAATTAATTTATTTATTTATATGCTAATTTATTCATTCATTGTTTTCATGTTGTTAAGGCTGATCAAGTGATTAGCGAAGTGAATTCATGGGCGGAGAAGGAGACTATATTGGAGGGGAACTATGATTTTAAATCTTGAAGAATTTTAGATGAGATAATCATATCCTTATCACTAGCTAATCATATCCTTAACCACTCAAATATTTGTAATTTAAACTCACCCTTATCATATACTTGAAAACCTATTACTACATTGTATTTAAACTCTTGTATATTCAATACAAACTCAAGCAATTCTTCCCTTTCAATCTTCTGTTTCTAACACTCTTTATGGTATCAAGAGCAAATCTACTCTAACGAGTTGATCCTGATCTTTTCTTTTCCCACCCTCCATCCCAATTTCATTTCAATTTCCTTTTTTCCTTTTTCTGCTTCATCATGTCTTCTTCCTCGCAACCAACTGGTACTATTGTTTCATGTCGAAACCTTCCTCTCTTTACAATCAATGCAGCAACTCATCTTCCTATCAAGCTGACTGCCTCGAATTTTCCTTCATGGAGGACACAGTTTCAGTCCTTACTTATTGGTTTTGATCTCCTTGGATACATTGATGGCTCAACCAAGGCTCCATCACAGCAAGTTCAAAAGACTGGAACCACTGACATGGTTTCCAACCCAGCCTATGAGCATTGGTTCAGACAAGACAGGCTTCTGCTACATGGTATGATAGCATCTTCCTCTGAAAATGTGGTCTCACATATTGCATCTGCTTCCTCCTCCCATGATGCTTGGACAAAGCTTAACAAGCTATATGCTAACAAATCAAGATCCAGAATGATGGCCCTGCGAGACAAACTCACAACACCTAGAGGTAACAAAAGCATCTCTGAATTTTTTCAATCTCTGCGAAGTATTGCTGATGAATTAGCTTTTATTGAAACTGTAATCTCTGAGGATGAACTTGTTATGCATGCACTGAATGGTGTTGGATCTGAGTACAAAGAGCTTGCAGCTGGGATTCGGGCAAGAGAATCCTATATTTCCTTTGAAGAACTAATGGAAAAGTTTGTTGATTATGAACATGTCCTTAAGAAACAGGAACAAACAGTCACTGATTTGGCTATTCCAACTGCTCAGTATGCAAATCGAAACAATTCAAGATCAAGAGGCAGGAGTATTCAAATCATCTTATTCTGGATCTCAGAGGAATTATCAGAACTTCAATTCCTCAGGAAAGAAAATGTTCTGTCAGTACTGTGACAAACCTGGTCACACTGCAAAGATGTGTTATCAGATTCGGCCTAAGGATCAAAATGCACCAGCTGCTCATTTGAGCACTACTCAATCACCACAAAACTGGATTGTTGACTCTGGTGCAAATCACCATGTCACCAACAAGCTGCAAAATCTTCAACTTGCACAGGAATATGATGGTCCAGACAGTCTGTTGATTGGTGATGGCACAGGTCTTTCCATTTCTCATACTGGTTCTACACTTATTAAACCTTCCACTCATTCTTTGTCCCTTAGAAATGTTCTTTGTGTTCCTCAAGCTAAATCTAATTTGGTTTCTGTTTCTCAACTAACTGAAGCTAATGATGTTTCTGTTGAATTCTTTTCTAAAAATTTCATGGTAAAGGATTTGCACACCAAGGAACCAGTGGCACACGGCTTGAATAGAGGAGGGCTCTACTACTTCACCAATAATCCACCAATTGTTGACACTCAAGCATTAGCACTAGTAGGGGTCAAGTCTAATCTTGAAACCTGACATCACAGACTTGGTCATCCAAATTCCAATTTTCTTCATTTTGTTCTGAAGTCTTTTTCTTTACCTTGTTCTTCTTTTAAGAAATTTAGTTCTTGTAATGCCTGCAATTGCAATAAAAGTCATCGTTTACCATTTTCTTCTTCAAGCATTGTTAGCAGAGGACCTCTTGATGTCATATATACTAATGTATGGGGACCTGCTCATGTCATTTCAAATCAAGGGTTCAAATATTATGTGGCATTTGTTGATTTGTATACCATGTATACTTGGTTCTATCCCATTAAACTTAAATCAGATATCTCTGCTTTGTTTCCTAAGTTCAAAAATCTTGTTGAGAACTATTTTAAAACCAAAATTGTTACCATTTTTTCTGATTGTGGAGGAGAATTTGAAAAACTCAGCAATTTTTTCTCTAGTTTTGGGATACAGCACTTGCAAACTCCTCCACACACACCACAACACAATGCCATTGTTGAAAGAAGGCATAGAACCATTGTTGAAAAATGCCTTACTCTCTTGCATCATGCCTCGATGCCTTTAAAATACTGGCCTTATGCCTTTTCAACTGCTGTATATCCCATGAATCGACTTCCTACTGAAGTTCTTGAAAACATAAGCCCTTTTCAAAAATTGTTTTTGCAAAAACCTAATCTTGAAAAGCTGAAAGTGTTTGGATGTCTCTGTTATCCATGGTTGAAACCATATGCTCATCACAAATTAGAGCCTAAGTCAAAACCTTGCATCTTTTTAGGATACTTAAAAAATCAAAGTGCTTGCATGTGTCTTGATCCATCCACTGATCGAATCTATGTCTCAAGACATGTTATGTTTGATGAAGGAAAGCTTCCTTTTAAGTATGTGAATACAGCTGATACAAATTCTTCACATGATATATGGAACCCTGCATTTGCTGTCAATGTTGAAACAATTGAAACTGTTCAACCACCACCTGACACCACTGATCAACAACCTCAACCATTACCAGAAACCAACACAGATACTTTGCTTTCTGTTTCAAATACACCAACAGCCTCACCAGTGTCATCTTCCTCTAATTCAGATGTGCAGAATGTCTCTCAGCCACTGGTTACTGGATGTGCAGCTCCATTATCGAAATCAACAGAAAATGCTTCAGTTTCAGGTAACCAATCTCAAAGAACTCACTCTATGGTTACAAGGTCTCTTAATAAAATTTTCAAACCAAAAGTTATGTATACTGTTACTAAGCATCCTTTTCCAGAAACATTGGAACCAACCTGTGCTACTCAAGCCATCAAAAATCCCAAATGGAAAGCTGCTATGCTGGATGAACTTGCTGCTTTGCATAGAAATGGAACCTGGGAACTTGTACCTGAACCTACAAACTGCAATCTTGTTGGCTGTAAGTGGGTCTTCAAGATTAAAAAACATGTTGATGGTTCAATTTCCAGATATAAAGCAAGATTAGTGGCCAAGGGGTTTTACACAGCGCCCTGGGATTGATTTTACTGAGACATTTAGTCCAGTGGTGAAACCAGTTACAATTAGACTGGTTCTTTGTCTTGCAGTACAAAATGGCTGGATCTTAAAGCAGCTTGATGTAAATAATGCCTTTTTACAAGGTGATCTCCAAGATGAGGTTTATATGAAACAACCACCAGTACTCTATGATAAACATAATCCTCAGCTAGTTTGCAAGCTTAAAAAGGCCATTTATGGACTTAAACAAGCACCTCGTGCTTGGTACTGTACATTAAACAATTTTTTGTTGAATTCTGGCTTCACTAACTCTGTTGCAGATGCTTCCTTGTTCATATATAAGTCTGGTAATATTCTTGCCTACATGTTGGTTTATGTTGATGATCTTATCCTTACTGGAAATGATGCAAATTTTCTGTCCAAGTTTACCAGTGAGCTTGCTACTAGATTTTCTATCAAAGATCTTTGTACTTTACACTACTTCTTGGGGGTTGAAGTTAATGTTACTACCTCAGGACTGTTCTTATCTCAGTCTAAGTATGTTGCTGGTCTGTTAAACAAAGCAAACATGACAGGAGCAAAAGAGTGTAATACTCCATTGTCTACTACCAATGTATTAAAGCTTGATGATGGTTCGGCACCAGCAGATGAAACTGAATTCAGGAAGTTAGTAGGCTCATTGCAATACATCACAATCACACGTCCTGACATTTGTTTTGAAGTAAACAGGTTGTCTCAATTTATGCATAAACCTACAACACTTCATCTACGAGCGCTTAAAAGGGTGCTTAGATACTTGAAAAGTACAATGTTCTATGGCTTCCATGTTTCCAAGGCAAATCAGTTGACTTTAACTGCTTATACTGATTCAGATTGGGCAGGAAATTCTGATGACAGAAGATCAACCTCTGCATGTATTCTGTATTATGGCAAAACACCTATTTCATGGTGCTCAAAGAAGCAAAAATCTGTAGCTCGTTCTTCCACAGAAGCAGAGTACAAAGCCATTGCTGCATGTGTTTCAGAAATGATTTAGATACAATCCATCCTTCAAGAACTTCATGCTCCTCTGTCAACAACTCCACCAGTACTTTGTGATAACCTCAGTGCCACCTATGCTTATGCAAATCCTGTCTTTCACACTCGCATGAAGCACTTGGCACTTGATTACTTTTTTGTTCGAGAAAAGGTGAAACAAGGAGCTCTTCTAGTGAATCACATTTCCACAGTTGATCAATTGGCAGATGCACTCACCAAAGCACTTCCTCGGGACAGATTTCATCAATTGTTATCCAAGATTGGAGTCTCCAATGTATCCTCCATCTTGCAGGGGAGTATTGGAGGGAACTATGATTTCAAATCTTGAAGAATTTTAGATGAGATAATCATATCCTTATCACTAGCTAATCATATCCTTAACCACTCAAATATTTGTAATTTAAACTCACCCTTATCATATACTTGAAAACCTATTACTACATTGTATTTAAACTCTTGTATACTCAATACAAACTCAAGCAATTCTTCCCTTTCAATATTATGTTTCTAACGCTCTTTAGACTAATGGTCTTATCAAACAAGTGCTTGGTCCAGGCTCTGTTAACGGTGAGACAAGGTTAATATTCGCTAATGCATTATACTTCAAAGGAGTTTGGGTCGAAAAATTCGATGTCCAAAAAACAAAGGACTATGAATTCTATCTTACAAATGGAAGCTCTGTTCAAGCACCGTTTATGACCAGCCGAAACAAGCAATATATCAGGGTCTTTGATGGATTCAGAGTGCTAGGTCTTCCTTATGAGCAAGGTCAAGGATTTGACCGCAATTTAAGTATGTACATTTTCCTTCCGGATTCAGTAGATGGTTTGGAAGGTTTAGTGGAGAAAATGAGTTGTGAATCTGATTTCTTGGAACGTCACCTTCCGAAAAAAGTAGTTGTGGTGGGTGAATTCCGGGTTCCAAAGTTCAAAATTTCATCTGAGTTGGACGCTCGTAAAGTCCTCGAGGAATTGGGACTCGGCTTGCCTTTCTCTCCCAATGAAGCAGATTTGACCAAGATGGCGGATTTGCGTGATTTGTATGTTTCAAGCATATTCCAAAAGTCTTTCATAGAGGTCAATGAAGAAGGGACCGAAGCTGTTGCTGTTAGTGTTATGGTGATAAAGATCAGATTGTTACAAGGCTAAGCCGGAAAGGATAAATTTTGTGGCGGATCACCCATTTCTTTTCATGATCAGGGAAAATATGAGTGGAGTTGTTCTCTTCACTGGCCATGTCATAATCACCTGCTTGCTTGAAAGCTGATCATCAACGACTCATGGCTTTAAAAATTTCTAGCATTTTATTATTAGGCTTTTAGTTTGTTTATTTTCCTTTCAATGTTCTTTTGTTGCGTTTTAAATAATATCTAAGTTTATCAGACATAATTCATAGGATTTTACCAATAAATAATTGGTTGTTTTTTTTTATTATATTAAGCAGTACTTTATCCATTTGGAATTTGTCATTTCTATTCTAATGGGTTTTTAATGTAGCCATCCAAGATGTCTCTCTTGTTTGTATTTTGTTCCTTTAATTTCTTGTTATTGGCTTTGTTTTGAATGTTGCTAATATCAAATTTATGAGACATAATTCAATGGATTGGTTGTTTTAAATGATTGGACACTTGTTACATTAGTGAAGTCTTTGAGTTTTCACTATGTACCAAAAAACAAAAGAGAGTTTACACTTACAGTATATTTGAAAGGATTAAAAATCTAAAAGATTAATTCATATACATATATAAATATATATATATATATGTGTAAATGAAAAACCTCATTGTTAGAGAGAGAGTTTTCACTCATAATATATTTGAATAGGATTAATCACTTCAAGACGCGCGTGCCCTGAAATTCGAGCAGAATTCATGGCATAAGAAAAATAATGTAGGCACTGGCTTGATCATAATCATTGTTTCATTTGACATAATGACGGGGAAATGTTTCCCACAATTTGATCTGAAACAAAATCAAACTAAAAAGTTAAGATTATTATGATAGAGCTACCAACATTCATTATTCAAAGCAATTTACACATTGTTAACACTCTTTTTAAAACGTGCTTGAATTTAGGTTGACAAATATTAATTTGCAATTTGCTTATCTTTTCTATTCTGTGTCTCTCGAACTCTGTTTGAGAATCCAAATGTTGATGCATCATATAGCGCCTTCAAGACAAGTAAAGAGCCTGTTAGTTTTGCAAGTTGCTGCTATAATATTCAGTTTCTGAAAGTAATATATACCATGGCCCCAATACTGCAGCCGGCAAACCATTTTTAACTCTGAAAAGAGGAAGAAAGAACACTCTCATCTGGGAAAACTTGTGACTGAAAGTTTATGTGTCCGAGGATATATATATATATGAAGGTAACTGATATACTGCAGAGCAGACATGCTGTAGCAGATTCCTCTTTTGAAATTTGATTGCATTTTATATAGGATAGATTTTTGCAAGTTGCTTTTCTTTCACAATCTTAAAAAATATATCAGAATTCTGAGTTTGAGAATTACTTGCTTTGACCCTCCCTTAATGGACCAGAAAAGAAAAACATAGTTCAATTAATGGAATGGGCCTTGGAACAAAAGCAAATCTTGAGATTTGATATCAAAAACAAATAATTAACTAGTTTCGATCCAATGTAATATAGGAAATGGGTCTTCAAAAATTTACTAACAAGAAAGGCCCAAAATATATTAATTGTATTTATTATTTATTTATCTATATATTAAGCCTTGTAAAAAAAATAGTATAATACTTAACGACGATGGTTTTCTTAATTTTCCCTATTGTATTATTTATTGAGGATCAAGCAATCGTCTAATACTGTGGCTGAGCTTCATGCCTTGCGTTTAGGACTGATACTTGCTTGGGATGAAGGCTATAGAAATGTGGAGTGTGAGGTAGATGCTACTGTTGTGTTGCGATTGATTGAGGATGCTGACTTGGTTTTCCATCCTCTTGGTTCCTTTATCCTTGATATTCGAGAGCTGTTAAAGAGGGAATGGGTTTGCACGTGTCGTCATACATTGAGAGAAAGGAACTTTTGTACTGATGCCTTATTTAAGATGGGGTGTTCACTATATGAAAATTATGTTGTTTTTCGTCAGCCACCTTTGGAGGTGAAGGGAGTTCTGCAGCAGATAGTCTTGGTGTAGCCTATCCTAGAGGCTTTAAACTGTAATTTTATTTCTTTCGGGGTTCTACCAAAAAAAGCAATCGTTCTTTCCCTTCTCCTATATATATCATCCTTCTGAACTTAAAATTTTATACATAAAAAAGGCGTACTCTTAAAAACCCTAGTTTTATTTTCTTAGATCTTGTTCGTCTCTTTCAACTTTGTCGTTGGGGCTTTTGTGGAGTTGCGATTTCTTTCTACCGAAAAAAAAAAAAAAAAAAAAAAAAAAAAAAAAAAAACTATGGATGTCTCTAAACTTGTGATCAGCAGCCAGACCAAGGTTGCTTTGACGCTTACGAAGCACGTTCTGCAAGCCAAAGCCAGGGAGAAGTCTAACGCGGTGCTCTCGCCGCTGTCTATACAAACCGTGCTGAGCGTACTTGCCGCTGGCTCGAATGGCTCCACTCTAGACCAACTCCTCCGTATCCTCGACTCAACTTCCAACGATCAACTCTCCAACTTTTTCTCCGAGATTGTTTCCCGTGTCTTTAACGACGGTAGCCACCTTGGAGGACCCCGCTTGTCTTTTTCCAACAGCCTTTGGATAGACAAGTCTCTCCCCCTCAAGCAAGCTTTTGAGCATATATTGCATGATGTCTACAAGGCTACTTCTGCTCAAGTCGATTTTCAAACCAAGGTATATATTTAATTTGTTTGCACTCATCTCTTTAATTATAAAGATTATTTAGTTTTTCTTGATATTTAGAATTTGGGAATTAATTAATTCATATGCTAATTTATTCATTGTTTTAATCTTAAGGCTGATCAAGTGATTAGCCAAGTGAATTCATGGGCGGAGAAGGAGACTAATGGTGTTATCAAACAAGTTGTTGGTCCAGACTCTGTTCACGGTGAGACAAGGTTAATATTCGCTAATGCACTTTACTTCAAAGGATTTTGGGTCGAACAATTCGATGCCCGCAAAACAAAGGACTATAAATTCTACCTTACAAATGGAAGCTCTGTTAAAGCACCCTTCATGACCAGCCGAAACGAGCAATACATCAGAGTCTTTGATGGTTTCAGAGTGCTAGGGCTTCCTTATGAGCAAGGTCGAGATCTCGACCGCAATTTAAGTATGTACATTTTCCTTCCAGATTCAGTAGATGGCTTGGAAGCTTTAGTGGAGAAAGTAAGTTCTGAATCTAATTTCCTTGAACGTCACATCCCAAGGGAAGCAGTTCCAGTAGAAACATTCAGGGTTCCAAAGTTCAAAATTTCATCTGACTTGGATGCTCGTCAAGTCCTCATGAAATTGGGACTCGTCTCGCCTTTCTCTCCCCTTGAAGCAGATTTGACCAAGATGGCGGATTTGTGTGAGAAGCTGCATGTTTCAAGCATATTCCAAAAATCTTTCATAGAGGTCAACGAAGAAGGGACAGAAGCTGCTGCTGTTAGTGTTATGGAGATAGAAACAGAATGTTTTGTGGAATTGTCGGAAAAGATAAATTTTGTGGCGGATCACCCATTTCTTTTCATGATCAGAGAAGATATGAGTGGACTTGTTCTCTTCACTGGCCATGTCATCAATCCCCTGCTTGAAAACTGATAAAAGGACTCATGATTTTGGAAATTTCTACTATCTGATTATGCTTTTAGTTTATTTTCCTTTCAATTTCTTCTTGTTGAGTTTTTATGCATTCTAAACATTTTTTTTTATCTCATCCGGTATTCAGAGCTTAGCCCTGACTAATCCGGATCCGACCTGCGTCACCCATCTGATTATGGTGGGTGAGTCTCCCAACAAGGGCAGCTGCACTGTTCTAAACATTAATGACGAGAGTACTTTATTATTTGGAATTTACCATTTTTATTCTAATGGGTTTTTATTTTTAATGTAGCCATCCAAGTCTCTCTTTTTTGTATTTTGTTCTTTTTTTTTTTTTGCCATAGTATTTTGTTCCTTTAATTTATGTTTTTTTTATTGGCTTTATTTTTCATGTTGCTAATATCATGTTTATGATACATGTAAATGAAAATTTGCATTGTTAAGAGAATTTTCACTCATAGTAGATCTGAACAGGATTAAAATCCATTAGGTTTAGAAAGAAGTTTTCAGAACTTTTTCCAAGTTGCATCAAATTGTTGCTTCATCAAATTGGATTTGAGCCCAGTATGCGGTGAGAAATGGGCCTTAATCTACGAATAAAAGCCCAATCCCAAGCTTAACCCCTAAGCAAATTACGCAATGCAAAAGCCAAAAGGCCTAAGACGGATTCTCTCCCACGCTCGCTACGCGGCAAAGCCGCACCGCAATATTAAATGAAAAATAGTTTACCTCCTTAAAGAACCGTCCTTTCTACATTTTCTTCTTGACTTTGTCGAAGACTCGCGCTAACCGAAGTGAAGCAAAGCCTACCTTCTTCTTTAAGTTGTTTGTTGCTGATTCCGACGATGGATCTACGTGAATCGATCAGGAGCCAGACCGACGTCGCTTTGAGCTTGACTAAGCACGTGCTCCAGACCGAAGCCAAGGACTCGAACCTGGTTTTCTCGCCGCTCTCGATCCATGTGGTGCTCAGTTTGATCGCCGCTGGCTCTAAAGGTCCCACCCTTGACCAGCTCCTCTCTTTCCTCAGAACAAAATCAAACGACCACCTCAGCTCCTTCTCCTCCGAGCTCGTCTCCGTTGTCTTCGCCGACGGAAGCCCTGTGGGTGGCCCCCGTTTGTCGTTCGCTAACGGTGTTTGGATCGACAAGGGTCTCCCTCTCAAACCTTCTTTCAAACGGATTGTGGATAATGTGTACAAGGCTACTTCCAATCAAGTTGACTTCCAAACCAAGGTAGATTTTTTAATTTGCTTATTATATTGTACTAATAAATTAATTGAATTCTTTATGGTCATTGATATAGTATATTAATCAATTGAATTTTTATGTTTGTGTGTCGATTGCTGATTTGCTGCGCTTAAAAAAGATGCTCTGTTTTATTCCTTGAACTTGGAAATCAACCATTTGTTACTCTTGTGGGACTTAAAGCTGTGATCTTTAGACATTGCAAAAATGGATATTGTCAAGTTTCATATATAAGGGGGTCCATTGGAAACTGAATTGTTTACCGTATCTTAGATATAGCCATAGCCCATATTCCAATTTTGAAAATAAAAATGAAAACTTCAACTTAGTACTCTTGGAAAATAGAACTTGTCAAACATTCCTTCACTAGAAGAATTAATACTCATATTATCTTTAATGTGTAGATAGTTCACTAGTTAATATCATGTTTACTGATGATAAGTATATTGGTACATTGACATGTCATTTCTTTTAATTAACTTTTGGATTTAATAACTATTAGTAGTATTGAATTTTCATGTTTGGTATCTTTGAAGGCTGTTGAAGTCACTGGTGAAGTGAATTCGTGGGCAGAAAAGGAGACCAGTGGTCTTATCAAAGAAGTTCTTCCTCCAGGGTCTGTTGATGCTTCAACCAAGCTCATATTTGCTAATGCGGTTTACTTCAAAGGAGCTTGGAATGAAACATTTGATCCATCAAAAACAAAAGACCATGACTTCTACCTTGTAAATGGAAGCTCTGTTAAGGTGCCTTTTATGACCAGCAAAAAGAAGCAAACTGTTAGTGCCTATGATGGTTTTAAAGTCTTGGGGCTTCCATATAAACAAGGGGAAGACAAGCGTCGTTTCTCCATGTATTTCTTTCTTCCAGATGCAAAAGATGGTCTGCCAGCTTTGGTAGAAAAAATGAGTTCTGAATCTGGTTTCATAGAACGCCACCTTCCATATCAAAAAGTTGAAGTGGGTGAATTCAGGTTACCAAGATTCAAGATTTCATTCGGATTTGAAGCTTCTAAAGTTCTGAAGGGATTAGGACTTGTGCTGCCTTTCTCTGGTGAGGGAGGTTTGACAGAGATGGTGGATTCGCCTGCGGGTCAGAACCTGTATGTTTCAGATATATTCCATAAATCTTTCATAGAAGTTAATGAAGAAGGAACAGAGGCTGCAGCTGCTACTGCTGGCCTCATAAAACTGAGGGCTCTGCTTGTTCCAGAAAAGATAGATTTTGTGGCCGACCATCCATTCCTCTTCCTGATCAGGGAAGATGCGACTGGAATTGTTGTATTCATGGGGAATGTGCTCAATCCTCTTCAAAGCTGATAAATCTACTGTTGTCCATATGTAGGAGAATATTGCAAGGATATCCAGCTTAACAAACATAAGATTGTGGTACTTCAAGTCTCTGGCTGTGTTGTTGCAGATGGCAGAGCCTAGTGCCATTTAAATGTTGTGTAGTTTAACCCGCATGAATTTAGCTTCTTGTAAGTGTTGTTTTCCTTTTCATATTTTGCTTTGCTTTTGTTTTCCTAATGTCTTTGCTGTTCAGCCATGTAAATCTTAACATTAGAAATAAATAAATTACATTCTCACAATTCTTGACTTGTTGAATACTTGAATCATCCCTCTCCTATAGTTCCTATTGTGTTAGTTTTATCCGATACATTCTTTATTGCTATTATATAATACTAGTATATACTTGAAATGATCATTCATAAATGAATTCAAGTATGAAGATGGTTAATGCACTAACTTTGTTTCCTGATAATAAGAGGTGAAGGATGTACTATTACTTATTAGATAGTGCTTTGGTGTAGAAAGTGAGTCAACTTCTATGCAGAGCAATGGAAGTGAGTAAATCAAGATTCCCAAGGTGTAACATTTCATTTGGGTACGTAGGAAGCTTCTGAAATTCTCAATGAATTAGGACAGGTAATGCCTTTGGTGGAGATGGTTGATTTGCTTGTTGTTTAGAAGAACTTTACCTTCCAAGCATATTCGACAAAGATATAAAAAAAAAAATTGAAAGGGCAGAAGCTGCTGTTGTTACTGAAGCTATTTATCAACCACGCTGGTATACTCTTCTCAATGAGTTCATGGCTGACACCCTTTTCTGTCTTGTTCCTGATTCAGAGAAGATGCTGGACTGGAGTCGATCGGTACGTTTGATGGGCATTTCCTCAGCTTTCAATACACATCAGAGTAGCTAGATCTTGCCTAGATAGAAATTGTGTTAAATTTTAACTATCTGATTAGCCCAGAATGAGAATAAATGCCTACTGCTGGTTGTATCCGGCTTTTAGCTGAAGTATATATGGTTTGAGTCGCTTTGCCCAGAATTACTGTAAGTTTCTTTGGTATTTGAATGGAGATAAGCATGTTAGTAGCAGTAATATTCTTAAAATAAAGAAGCTAGACACTCTATTGAATTCAAATTTACTACTAATCATTTTTTTAATCTGCTATTCTGATTCAGTAAACATGAAAAAGACAGTCAACAGTAGCATCTTTACTAGACAATCATAATATCATAATGGTATCTGACATTTCTAGTTGGAAGTTGAACCACACAATCTCTTGTATTTTAGATCTGAGTTCGATGATAAAAGTTCTCTTTTCTGTCTATCCAACCCTAGCCCTCATCTGGTTGGATTAATTGGAATATACATGTATGGAAGGAATTTCAGTTCCTCATAATCTTCCATAATGTGATATAGATTCTAAAATGAAGCCTCCCCCACATCGAGTGGTACCAAAAGGGCAAAAGGCAGCTAATAAAGGTATGGTGTTCTTTACTCTTCTGTATACAAAAGATAACAGAAAAGTATGGAGTTGCTTCAGAATTCATTAATTTGACATAATAATCCGAATTCATTTGCTGTACATTTTCGATCTTTCACCACTTTTTGTTTTTTTGGTAGATCAATTTGGTCAAATAGTTCTCTATACATTGTAGCAAGGTCGGCCAGTCGCAGCTAATAATAATGGGGAGGGATCCACTTATTGGAAAAGATTAATTAAAATTAATGAAATCATTAATTAAGTATTACCAAAAATACTAAGGATCATTAATTGAGGAGGTTGTCCCCACGCATTTGCATGGCCTTCACGTGGCTGGCGCGAAATTTTAAATCTTTCAAGCTTTTCATGGTACTAAGCTCCTAAATGCTGAATTCCCATATATGCCTCTCTCTATTTCCGAAATTTACTACAAATTAACCCTATCCTCTATTCCTCTTAATTTATGAATGAACCCAATGTATTAGATTAAACGTTGTCTTAGTGTTAATAAGGGTCTCCAGTACTCTCCACTTTCTCACCTTTTTCAGGTGAAACGTAATTATCATTATCATGAAACACTTTGATTAGAGATACGGTTGATAATCATGGGATTGGGCGGTTAATGAGACCCCATAATCTTTAATTAGGTGCACATCTTCTTCTTAGTAGATATATGGCCTAATATATATACATGAAAAAGGATGAAGCAATTATTGAAAAAGTTAAGGGTTGCCATGCTAAGTGGGGTGATCTGTTATCTGTTAGTCGGTGCTTTTGGTCTCTTTAGTCCCATTGGGTTTTGATTGGATTTTGGATTATAAAGCTTTGATTTGACAACCCAATTTACTAGTAAAAGATTTTGGATTTTAGGTTTAGCCTTTAAATTTTAAGATTAGTCTTAGATTAACCCTTTTTAATCCATTTAACAAAGGGTGTCGTGGTGCTTCTTCCTTTTTAATTTTCACTCAGAAAGGAGTAAAACACTAAAATTGGTTTTGTGGTACAAGTTTTAACAAGAGTTCAATTCTTCAACTTTTTCTGCTAAAATAGTTGTGTATATATATATGTATATATATTTTGATATCGAACAAATAGTTGTGCTTGTGTAGTCCTAAAGTAACTTGCAACTTTGGATCTATGCAAGAAAAAAAAAGATGAATAGTGTTTTACTATAAAAATTGACAAAAGTTTTCAATACTTTTTTCTTAATTTTTAAGCATCATTTCACTTTCTTTGATGTACATTTGAAAATATATAAATAAAATTAAAAAGTATTAGCCTTTATATGCTTTGAATGAATGAATACTAATACCAAAAATAATAGTATTGTACTATATCTAAAGTCATGCTATATTATGCTAGACAAGGTAAAAAATTGAAAAACCATGAAATCACTTGTCAAGATCATGCTAAGGGCGAAATTGCTAGGAGGTTGACAATAATCTTATCTTTCATTATTTTTCAACATTTTTTAAAAATAGAAGTTTAAGGCTTAATTTGAGATTGATGTTAAGTTTTAAAAAAGTTTGGTTTTGAAGAAGTGCTTTTGAAAAGTGTTTTTTAAAATTGGGGTTGAAAAATGTGATTAATGTTTGGTATTGTTGTAGAAAAATGTGGTTGAGATATAAAATGTCTAAAAAGGGTACTAATTAAAATAGAAATAGAAAAAATATTTAAGAGAGTTTAGTCATTTAATGTCTAAAAGCACTTTTGAAACGCAAAAGCACCTAAAGATTAGCTTTTGAGGTTGGCTTGGCTTTTGCGGTGAAAATTAGCTTTTAACACAAACAATGACTTATTTGGCATTGTGTTTGAGGTGAAAAGTAGCTTTTTTATCTCCAAACTCAATCCCAAACCAAGCCTAAAGCTTTTAGTCTTTAGATCGAGATAATAAACAAATTATTATTAACCTTTATTGGATCAAAATGAAATCAACTTAATATATACTCCCTCTGTCCCCGTATATATGTACACTTCTAGAAAGTTTGTTTGTCCCTAATTAGATGTCCACCCAACTAATTAAGGTTAGTTTTACCTATATAACCCTATTTAAGTCACTTGATTTTAACCACTTTCCAACCACCATATTTAAAACACGAGGGAAAAGAAGGGTATAAATGGAAAGAATGCTTAAATTTATTAAAAAGTAAGCAAAATAACTGTTTTTCTTGGTATTTGTGATATAGTTAAAAAAGGCATTTAAAAGGGGACGGAGTGAGTACCTTTTAAGCTTTTAAGTAAGGTGTCAAATTAGATTCTTTTAAATTAATAAAAAAAGATGTCACCCATTTAAAAATCCAACACCGCTTATCTCTAATGGTCCGTTTGACTCAGCTTATTTAACAGCTTATCTATTGAAAAAAGCTTAAGTTGGGCCAGACAGGAAATTTATAAATGCTTTTCAGTTATTTTTGAACTAAAAGACAGAAGCTCTAAATTGAAACTTTTTCCAGAAGCATTTTTTCAGAAAAACTTTAAATTAAGCCAAACGGGCACTAAATTACTAATCATATACTATTTATTGTCATACAAGAAGATACTAAACACGTTAGATTTCTTAATTACAAGAAAATAATTACTACTTCTATATTTGTTTTATTAAGTATTAAATTGAAGTTTAGAAGAAAAATTAGGATTTAAACAAAAAAAATTAGGAAAGGGAAGTGGATGGCAAATATGTTATTATCAAGGAAATTGGATGTTAAATGAGGACAAGAGTACATCATAAAGATCCTCAACATGAAATGTAAGAAAGGTAATGAAACCCACGCACTCTCCTCTACTCTCTTCTTCACATTCTTAATCCTTATTTATTAAGATCATCCCCACCAAAATTAAAAATATTTTATTGGATATATTTATTAAAATAAATAAAAAAACTGTGTTTTATACTCTCCTCGAAACACGACAACTCAAGTAACGAATCCAAACTCCCCACTCTCTCCCTTCCCCTTTCCCCTTTTCTCACTCTTATCTCTCCCTCTGCATTTCAAAGTTTTCTTTCTTATTTAAACAACTTCGTAATTATTTTTTTTAAAAAGAAATTTAATGAGCTGAATCTGAACTGGCTTTTTTTTTGTTTACTATTTTCCATTATCGGAACAAAACAAAAGGTACTTTCTTTAATCATTTCTGTTTTCTTCTTCATTTTTTTTTCCTTTTTGCGTCGGTGATTTATTGTCAGTACGGGGAAGAGAACAGAAGGAATACTTCGAACTACTTCAAACTGTTTTCTTTCTTTTCCTTCTTTTTTTCTTCTGTTAGGAATCTGAAGAATTTTTAGCTATCTGTTTCAAGTGAAGAGAGAACAAAAAGAAGATAGCTAAGGACAGCAAATAGAAAAGGGTATTATTACCTGAAAAAGTAAGGAAAAAGGGGAAAAAGAAGATGGGAGAAACAGAACATCACCACCACCACCACCCACCACCTCCGCCAGTGGCTGCTCCGCCGGTTGCACCGCCGAATCTTGCACTTTCGAGGGGACCCACTTGGGCTCCAGCTGAGCAACTCCATCAGCTTCAGTACTGCATCCACTCCAATCCTTCTTGGCGTCAGTTCCTCTTCTAATTCTCACTCTCTATTTTCAATTAATATCCGTTTAAATTAGCTTACTGACGTCGAAGAATTTACTTATGTTAAAAGTGTTCACAGTTTTAGTTGGTATAACTATTATTTATTTATTTGTATATCTTTGCATGATTGTAGTTAGATGGTGAAGTTTACCGATGAAAGGGATCTCTTTAAAGATTTTTCTTTCTATAAAAAGTTTTTAAGTTACTTTTGAATATAGTAATTTGTTTATGGGTTCTTTTCATAATATTCTTAAAGGACACCTATGTATCATTTGTTCTGATTCTCTTTAGATTTTGTTCAGTCCTGTCACTCCTTTTGGTACATTTTAATACCCTTTTTCACCTAAACTAGGATTAACCCTTTGTTTATTTTTACTAACTAGACTAGATAATTGGATTAAGTTCAACCATGTAACTAAAACTTTCTCTCATTTTTTGGGATTGAAATCTTTTTACAATTAATCTCACTCAATCAACTTGTTTAACAGCTCAAGCGCTTTTACTGGCTTTCCAGCACTACATTGTGAATCTTGGCACTACAGTCTTAATCGCATCTACTATTGTGCCCCGGATGGGTGGGGATCATGTATGTTTTATGAACTTTGTAGATAATATTCCCATACCAGAAATTTGTATGAGATTGATTCCTTTTTACAGCTCAATCCTCTGTTTGATGTGAACAGGGTGATAAAGCCCGGGTCATTCAAGTGTTGCTGTTTATGTCAGGCATTAATACTCTGCTTCAAACGCTTATTGGCTCAAGGCTTCCCACTGTTATGGGTGCATCTTTTGCATACATCTTGCCAGTGTTGTCTATCATCAATGATTATACAGATGAGGCCTTCGCATCTGAGCATGATGTATGTAAACTTTTTATTAAGATATGAGAAAAAGCAATATGCACTTCTAATTAATAAAGTTCTTTGCACTGTTATCGAGTTGGTATTGTTCATCATTTAGTAGGTAGATGTAATATAAGTTTGATTGTTAGGTTTTATAAGTTAATAAAGACCATTACAGTTCACTAATTACTAATAACATGGATATTTGAATAGTCTTGACCTGGAAATAGAACTCATGAATCAAACTTGGGTGGCAATGTGTATGCATGCTATGCACATGCACTTTTTAACCTCCCTGCTCTCCTAGTCGACTTTGAACAGTGGTCTTAATCCATTGTGGCATTGCCTCAAAGATTTTCTCTTCTTGATAATATCTCCCGTGTTTTAATATTACTAATAGGATATAATTACAGCATCCATGGTGTCCTAACCTAGTATGTAATATATAATTTACAGTACTCTTTCTATATAATGTTGCAAATTATTGGCTAATTACTTTACTAATTAATGACTATGGTGTTGGGGCCTGCTTGCAGCGATTCGTCCGTGGTATGAGAACCATTCAAGGATCTATGATTGTAGCTTCCTTTCTCAACATTATCATTGGGTATGGCAGGGCATGGGGGGAACTGACAAGGTAATGGTGAATATATTTCGAGTATCAAGCCATATGACCTATGTAATTTGTTGTTTACAAGGTCCTTGACAAGGTTAAGGTCGAGGTGTTTGATCAGTACATTTATCAAGTATTTGCTACTGATTTTTCTAATAGTTCCTCTTTAACTTCGTTTTTTCAGATTGTTTACTCCCATAGTTGTGGTGCCAGTGGTTTGTCTAGTTGGCCTTGGCCTGTTTGCAAGAGGCTTCCCTTTGGTAATTCTCTTTGAATGCTTCTTGGTTCAAGTGACAAGATACTCATATGAACTGCTCTTTGATGCAATTAATTTATCATACAGCTAGGTAACTGTGTGGAAATTGGCCTGCCTATGCTCATTCTGCTGATTATTTCCCAACAGGTAATATAATCATTCCGAGTGTAAAGCCTGGTAATAACGTTCTTTTTTATTGATTTGACAAGGATACGTGATTGTTGCAGTACATGAAGCGCATTCATTCCAGGGCCCACTTAATACTTGAGAGGTTTGCTTTGCTTCTATGCATCGGAATTGTGTGGGCTTTTGCTGCTATCCTCACCGTTTCTGGTGCTTACAACAATGTTAAGACTGCAACCAAACAGAGTTGCCGCACGGATAGATCTTTCCTAATGTCAACTGCTCCTTGGTACTATTAGGAACTTATGATGTGCATCTGTGCTTGTTGTTTAAGTTGTAATCAATTTCGTGAAAAGCACCCTTTATATGGTTCTGATTTCATGTTATTTTCCAGGATTAAAATTCCTTACCCGTTTCAGTGGGGAACTCCTATATTTAGAGCTAGCCATGTGTTTGGAATGTTAGGTGCAGCACTTGTTTCATCTGCAGAGGTTAACTCACTATCTTAGAAGAGTTTCAATTCTATTTAGTGTTTTTGTTTTGTAAGTTTGGCATTTTGAATTCAACTCAACCCCATTTAAAACATTGGTTAGCAGCATCAAGCTGCATAGACACTTTTCTGTGGTTTTGCTAGACTCAAAACATGATTCATTTACCTCATATAGATTTTCTTGATGAAAATAAAAGTAGGCTGCTGATGAATCTTTCCTAAACTTTTTATGCAGTCAACTGGAACATTTTTCGCAGCAGCTCGGCTTTCTGGTGCCACAGCTCCTCCAGCGCATGTACTCAGCAGAAGTATTGGCTTACAGGTCCTTTTCTAGATTTCTGTAGATTGATTGTTGGAACTTCTTCATCAATAATTTCTCTAAAATGATAAACTGTGGCTCTTGTGATGTTAATTTGTCCTTAGTGAAGATGACTGAAATAACTGGCTTCCAAATGCAGGGTGTTGGTATGCTGCTTGAAGGGCTTTTTGGTTCTCTTGTTGGTACCACTGCATCTGTGTAAGGAAGCATTTGTTTTTTTGAATGAGAAGTTCCACTCTATATATAATAGTTATTAACAGTAAAAACTATAAATGGTAAGCAACAGACATTTTGGAAACTTGTTTACTGTCTCATCCAAATGATATTGCAGTGAAAATGTTGGCCTTCTGGGACTTACACATATAGGAAGCCGAAGGGTGGTGCAGATTTCAACTGCTTTCATGATATTTTTCTCAATATTTGGTTTGTGTTTCTAATTTCCTGTAAAGTGTCAACTTGAAATTTAGCCCTATAGTTATTCTTCTTCATAGTTGATTGAGTTACCTTACATTCTTTCAGGGAAATTTGGTGCATTTTTTGCCTCCATTCCATTGCCAATATTTGCTGCCATATACTGCATTTTATTGGGCATTGTTGGTGAGTAACTCTACTGTCATGATATTTTATTTTATCAGATATCTATTGTTTTTCTAAATTGGGATTTTCCCTCTCTGTTTCTCCTCTTGATGCAGCTGCTTCTGGCATCACATTCATACAGTTTGCAAATAGTAATTCAATGAGAAACATTTACGTTTTGGGTGTCTCTCTATTCCTGGGGCTATCAATTCCTCAATACTTTACGATGAACACAACTTACGATGGTCATGGACCAGTTAGAACAAATGCAGGATGGGTAAGTTTATGTACTGCAATTGGCTTGTTCTCCATATTGCTTGTCACAATCTAGTCAATTAGAAGCTAATATGCAGAATAAGGTTATGAAGTATACCAATCAACTAACTTCTGACATAAAACAGGCCTGCATAACTTTTAGAGGCTTATGTTCAGATAAGGCAGATGGTTCATTTTTGAATCTAGTATATTTTACCTGATTATTATAGGTTCAAATTCCTTGATCATGGTCTTCTTAACGTATCACAATTGGGTTGAATCTTCAAACTCTTAAGTCAGTTTCCATAAGTTTACCAGATTTTGAGATGCATTTTACAGTTTGAAGCATATTTTATGGTCTAATTGCTTCATGTTTATGACATGCCTCTGATTACAATGCATGCAGTTTAATGATATATTGAACACAATCTTCTCATCACCTGCAACTGTGGCAATCATCGTTGGGACCGTGCTTGATAACACACTAGAAGCGAAACATGTGGACGACAGAGGAGTTCCATGGTGGAAGCCTTTCCAGCATAGCAAGGGAGATGTTAGAACCGAGGAGTTCTACAGCTATCCCCTAAGATTTAATGAATATATACCCACCAGGTTTCTCTGAAACATATGAACATTGTTTGTATATTAGCACTACAAATACAGGCATATTTCATGTTTATATGCATGAGGCATGTGTTAAAATAGTAACTGTCACTGTCGGCCAATGTGCGGAATTTTAATCTTCTACCGCGCCTCAGTTATTTAATCATTTCAGTTTAGAACCCCAAGTCTTGTAGCTTTTCAAGGTAAGTGGGTAGATATCAAAGCTTATTATCCATCTCTGCTTATATAATTGAAAGTTAAAACTTGAAACTCAGATGAATCCAAATAACATGACTTGCTTAAACTTAACAGTTTACCAGCTGATGTCAAATATAGATTGTTATAAACTATCCTCACTTTATACCCAGAAATTGAATATTGTTTCTTTTCCTTTAAGTTAGCTGAAGCAGAACTTTATTAGTCCTCATCACTTTCTTGCAAACGTGGAGTGGTGCCAAAAGCAAAACCCAAATTATCATAATGCAACTTTCAGGCCGCCTTGTTGGTGAATAAAAATGGGGGTCATTATCAGATATGGACGTATATGGGTAGTCAAGGGAAGACTCTGAGTTAGGCACACAAATAGTTAAAAAAAATGGATTTATACTATTTTATTACCCTAATCTAACTCATGTTTCATCACATATCTGACTAGACAAAGAAATAGTTTAACCCAAATTAGATCGTGATAATGGCATGTTTGGTTTATATTCGATTAATGATGGGATTTTGTAATCTACTTAAAGTTGTTTGTATTAAATAAATAGAGTGTGAACGGCTGCCATGCTTCATTTGACTAGCGAATGGCATTGGCTACTAAATTCAAAAAAATCCTAATAAAGAGAGAATGACAAAACAGTGACTTAACCCTCACTTTGAGGTTGATTTTGTATTCGGACAAGGCGAATCTTCCTGTATCTGTGGGATCCACGCGTTTCTCTCTATCTTTTTACTCGTTTTCTTTCTTCATCTGCACAAAATGGGTCCTTTTTTTCTTTGCTCCCGGTCAAGCAAAGCAAAGCAAACTAAACAAAACAAAAATACAGTACAGAGAGTTTTTACTATATTCAAGAAAGAACCCAAACAAAAGAAAAGGATTGATCACAACGTAAAAGAAGATGGATTTATCTTAAATTGAATGAGATGAGAGAGTTTAGAAGGAGAAAGATTAAGTTAGGTTTTTCTATATTTGTTTTGTTTGACGATTTCTTATGCAAAGTGGACAAAAAAAAAGTGGAATTATGGACAAAAAAAGTGGCTTCCGTAAGCTATTCCACTATGCTTCCTAGCCGCCTATCACCTTTTCAGATGATATAACATGGTGTCCAACTTTCTTTTTCTTACCTTTACTAAGCCTCTTCTTGACCTTGCCTTAAAAAAAATTGTTACCCTTTGCTTGAAAAGGTTTAAGAGTCATGAACTAATCTCAATTCAACTGTTAGGAAGCAGTAAATGTGAAAATGCAATCTAAAAGCAGCAAGACAAGACTTCCTTCAATCTAACAAGCATTACACCTGTTGCAATTATGTACATTAATACTAACATCAACAGATAGATACATTTGTTGTTTCAGGCATTAAGCCAATGCAAACTATAAAATCTTTCTGCAACTTGAACATGGAGGTTTGGCATAGCCTTCTCCACATTTTTCCAGTGCCCCGAAACTTCATCATCACAGATAACTCGGCGTAATGACTTCAAGTTCAACAACGATGTTGGTAGGTCAAGAATCTGTAAACACTCCCTCATGTCTATCTTTTCCAGGCTTGCTAATCGACCAATTTCCTTAGGTAGACAACTCAAATTAACACATTGTGAAATATCAAGGTACTTTAACCCAACTAACTCGCCAATGCTGGGAGGGAGAACCTTGAGTTCTGGACAAGCATAGAGTCTAAGTATCTGTAGTTTCTTCAGCATACCCAAATCAGTAGGCAATTCACATAACCGGTGGCAGTCAGTTATGCTTAGACTCTGTAGTGAATTCAACTTACAAATGCTTAAGGGCAGCTTAATTAGATCATCACAATGATCAATTGTAAGCTCTGACAGACGAGGGAAGATCTGAGGCAGTTCTACCACTGATTGATCAAAGCTGTTATTAAGCTTGCAGAAAACCATGGATAGTTTCTGCAAGTTCCTCAAGTGAACATTGGATAACTGAGGAACTGAAACTTTTTCAAGCCATAGGCTACCTAGCTTTGCCAGGTTGGTAAAAACTTGAAAATTTTCAAGCTTTGCATCAGATGTCCCATAGTTTATTATGATGAGTGCCCTAAGTTTGGGCATATCATCAATAAAAGGAGGCAAGAAGTACTCCTCAGAGGAAAAATTCAGGATGAGTACTTCGGCATTTGGGAACTCCATCCGAAACCAGTCCATTTCTCTCATTTCTCCTGTCAAATGATAAAATTTAATAATAATGAGCAAGAAGAGAATTGGAAATTAAAATGGATTGCAAAAGAAATACTACTCAGTTTCAGAATTGTTAGGTATGCCAATACAAATCTATTCATTGATGAAACCAAGCTAAAAGAGTGTTCAGTGCTAATCACCTGTATGAACTGAAACAATCTGAGCATTGAATGGCTGATCTGAGTTTCTTTCCCACTCTCTGGGAAGTTCTGTTTCTCTTTTCGGCATAAGTAATCGTTTTCTTTCATTCACAGCCCCACAATTGCTTAGGTGAAGAGCAAGGTCTCTCAAAACATCATGCTGAGTTACATAGATTTCATAGTAACTCCCAAATGCATCTCCAGTCCTGCCCAATTTCAATTCAGAAAAATAAAAATCAGAAATGTTTACTACTAACTAAAAGCAACACAATTCACTGGCTAGTGACTTTAGAAACAACATTCCAGATTTTTTTTATCAATGTACCTTGCATCTTTCACCAGAGTGAGTAAGTTCTTGTCAGAAAGCTCAACAAGGATTGCAAAAGCTTCTTCCTCGTCAATGTCATGCAGAGCAACCCACATGTTTATTAAGATGTCAAGGGGAATTTTTTTGTCTTCTGGAAATGATCCCAAATCCAAGAAACATTCCTTAACCGTCTTGTTCAAGTACTCCACACTAATTGCCATCCGTTCCAGCAATTTGTTCTGATGAGCCTCGGAGATCGGTTCTCCTCGCAATAACCTTTTCCTTGCACTTGCCCAATACATTTCAGGTTGGTCTCTCAAGGAAGCTCCGATCACTTTCAGTGCCAAAGGAAGTCCTTTACATTCATTAACAATCTGTTTTCCAAAGATTTGAAAACCATTAGCAAGATACTAAAAACAGAAATAACATCTAATGATTTAGTTATTCATTAATACCTGCTTGACCAAAGTCTCATCCGCAGAAGGAGGAATCGATTTTTGCCCAAAAGCAGAGTGACAAAACAGGGACATTGATTCATCATCCCTCAACAACTCAACCTCGTAAACTTCACCAACCAAACGTGTGGGGAACTTGAACCTTGAAACTACCAGAGTTTTATATGTGGGTATCTGGAAAACAAGTTGTTCTAGTACGGACTCCGACCAGACATCGTCTAGAACAACCAGAGTTCGTGGTCCACTTCCCCACTCAGATGGCAACTTCCCTCTTGGAGCCAAAAAACTACTAGTACTGTAACCCATGGCCTCGTTCCCTGTAATAAATCCCCAAATCCTTGCCCTCAGTTGTTCTATATCCGGCGACTGTGATACAGTGAGAAACAAAATTTTGTTGTTGAAATAGCCTGAGAGAGAAGGAAGAACAGAATCAGTTAGTACTTTCATAATTGTTCATTACCAAACAAAAAAAGATGACTTATTTGATCAATTACTTACATCAAGAAAGAAACTTACTTCGAACTTGATTGTCTTTACAAACTTCATGGGCCAACGTAGTTTTGCCCGATCCTCCAATACCCCAAATTCCGACAACGTTCAAATCATCTCTTCCGATTAACATTTTTTTCACCTTGCTTTTACCTAAATCCAAGCCAACTCCACCCAGAATATCCGAACTAGCCTCCTCGTCAATTTCCATCCTTTTGACCGCTTCTTCAACCCACCCTCCCGCTCCAACTCCAATCTTCATCGAATTGAGCCGCTGCTCGAGCCGGCCTTCCAGCCGGTCGAACCGCTCCATCGTTTCAAATCTCATGTGGTGAACGTCGGCGAGTATGTGGGCCTGCATGGGTCCGCTGACGAATCTCGCAACATTTTTCTCTAACTTCTCCATCTTCCTGGCAAGCTGGAGGTTTTTGTAGACGTTCCAGCGGTTGGAAGAGAGGACTTTGCGGGCCAATTCGAGGCCGCCACGTAGGGTCTCGGAGAAACGGTCGAGCTGAAATTGGCGAACGGCTGGGAGTTCGACGCCAGAGTATTTGATTTCGTCGATGATGGGAAGGAGTTCTTCGATGCTGGTGATGAGGTTGTCTGCACTGGATTTGCAGAGGCATGACTTGCGAGAGATGGCGATTAACTGTTTTAGAAGTTCCGTCGCGATTTCTCCGGCGAAAAAGTCGTTAAACGCCATCGCTGGTTTATTATACGGCGGGAAACGTGTACTGGAGAGGAAGTGCGAGCGCGAAAAATTGGTTACTCTGCTCTATTCGGGTGGCTTTAGTAACTTACTGCCTTAAAATGGTTCGAGTTTATATTTTATATATTATTAATTAATTAAAATTTTAAAATACTTTTTTAAAGAAAAAAAAAGAGATGAAAATGCAAAATTGTCTACTCACTTTTATCCTAAACTATACAGTATACTTGTACAGTTGTACTTATATTTTTCAGATACTTGCTCGTTGCTTCTGTTACTCCTATACTAGAAGATTTACTCATTAATCTCTTCATAAAATAGTGATTTAGTACTTATAATTAAAATTTAAAAATCATACTTTCCTTTATATTTATAAAGGAGCTTTAGTAGTGATTGTTTCTTGTAAAGAAGTTCTAACTTCATAAGATATTCTAATTAACCAAAGTAATGGATCCAAACAACCAAATTCTGTATTCAGATCGCACTACCTTTTCCAATATCATATTATGATTTTTTTTGGCACAAAATATCATATTATGATTAGTAAGATTTAAGTTTTTTTCTTTTGGCACGAGTAAGATTTAAGTTTAACATTAAAATTTAAAAAATCCAAAGAAAAAAAATAGAGTATTGGGTTCTTTGGAAAAGTCAAAAGTATAGCAATGTGGCAATGGGTTTGTCATTGATGAAGTAAGAGCATTTTGTTTTTGATCATAAATTAATCACTAAAATTCGTCATGATCACTCATGCCACATCTTTTGATGTTATCTTTACTAGTAACTTAAGTACTAGTTTAAGCCTCAAATTATTTGAAATTGAAACAGAATTATTTTATTAATTATAAGCAAATGCCAACTGGCCAAGTATGCTTCTAATTTATATAGTTCTTTTTTTTTTTCGCAGAATGCTTCTTTAGTTCTTACTCCGCTTCTTAGCTACTGTAAGTGAAGATACCCTAATTACCTGGAAATTGCAATAGCCATGAAGAATATAAATAAGTTCAAGAATTTCTTTTCTTTTCAAGAAGAACCTTCAGAAATCACGATGTTCTTTTTGTTTTTTTTTTTTGACTCCTTAGTCCATATATTAGTCTTATTATATCTCATTCTAAAAAGATAGTAGTATTTAAAAATGAACTATTATGATTTTTTTTGTCCAAGACAAAGGCTAATAATATTTTATTTTTGGCACCACGGCTAATAAAGTTTATCATGAAGAATTAATGAACTTTTATGATTCAATGGTTGATGAGATAACTTTATGTTTTTTCATGCATATATAAAGTTAATTAACTACTTAAATCTTATAAGTAATTAATTCACTTTTTCACCCAAAAAAGATAACTTTTTTTTTGGTACCACCCAAAAAGATAACTTTTTTTTTGGTACCACCCAAAAAGATAACTTCTAGCTCACTACTAAGTATGCCATGAAAAAGAACAATTTTATATGCTTTGGTTGGTTGGTTCCACTTTTATAATTCCAAATTTTCCAATAATAAAGCAGCAGTGCAGTGAGCGTATTTGAAGGGGTAGATGATGTAGTTGAAAAGGAAGTAGAAGTGAAAAGAACTCGCACAAATTAAAAAAAAAACTGCAAAAGACAAATTAAAATCTGGTCCTTGTTTATTAAGTAAAAGGTCATTTTATACGTAATTATTATATTAATTAAAAGGTGGACCAAATCACCCATCGCTCTGTCTGCCAATGAGAAGGCTCGTTGACGAGCGAAATGGCCGTCGTGCCCTCTCCACCCCTTCCAGTTTCTGGAAGAGACTTTGCTCAGTCAACACACCACAAAACCCTAAGAAATACTTCATCGCTATAATTAGTTCACTCACATTACCCTGAAAAATAAAAATTACCTTTAATTAATCATGAAAGTTTCAAATGAGGGCTTTAATTTTTCAAATAAGCTTAAATAAGGGCCCCATAATACAATTCCAACAAATTAAAGTATATATTTAGTAAATTATGACATACTGTACAAGATGTTAGTTAATACTAGTGTGTGAGATGTATATAAATTAAAAAGCACGAAAAAATTTTATATCATACTACGTTTATTGAATTTATTTGGATTAATATGTTTTGATTTTTAATTAATTTAATAACACCATTTTTCTATCAAAATTGATGTGTAGGCATGGCAAGCATTGGTTTTCATCTAAGGAGAATGTAATTTGTAAAAATTTACTTATATGTCTTCTAATTTGTTAAAAATTGTATTTTGAAGTCCTTATTTAAGCTTATTATGAAACTTCGGGCCCTAAATTGAGATTAATTAGAGGCATTCCTTTCTTTTTGTGAGAAAGGTACCATTCAATTAAGCAAAGTAAACTAAGTGTTTAATTACAACCCTTGAAAATGATATTCCCATACAATTGATCCGTAACTAATAATGTCCAAAAGAAAGTCATTATCGATAACATAATATATTCAAGCAGGTTTCCTTTTTGTTGGCCACGAGTACGACTCTGCTGCAGCCCTATTTCCTTCACAATAATATTTTGGGATGGACCGGTGGAATTTGTGATAGAAGAGATATAATCCATTCAATTATTATGTTTATGAGTAGTAAAAAAAGATTGAAAATTCCATGCATAAGAAGGAAAAAAAATGAAAATATGAAAGGCTAGCTCCTACCTATCGCCAAGCTACAGTGGTCAATATTCAGATATGAAATTTGTCAATGGATCGATGCAAGTTGCAACTCAATATTATGTTAGCATTGTTACAGGTATAACATTCTCAGCATCAACACACATATAATATTACTTAGAAACAATATTCGATTCCTCAACTTTATATAGTATATATGTTCATTATTATGTACTAGTAACTTTTAAAGCTAGCACAAAGAAAATAGCCGACTTTATAGTACCAAAAAAGAATAGAATAATAGCTGCGCCCACATGATCCACATATATATATAAGAAGAATTCAGACCATGATATTGGGTTGATTGTTTGGTAGATGTGTAATCATACTCCAATGGAAGAAATAATAATAAAAAATTATAACACCAATTTAGTACAACACGTTGGAGTGAAAAGAAATTTGGTGTAAAAATATTCCTTCAAAATTCTGTTTTTGCACCAAATTGATGTAAAAAAATGGTGACCATCTTGGAGATGCTCTTAATTCATACGTACATTTAATTACCTTTCTAATTAATTAAAGTGATCTTTTTTATATATATAATTAATTCAATTTATTTATCCAATACAAGGTACAATTTTGTTCCAAATAAAACAAATGATAATAAAACTGAGAGCAAAAACTTGACAGCTAACAGCAGGAATGACTAATTAGTGATCTTTTTGTTACTAAATTTCACAATTTCAGGAGTTAACGAAGAGATTATCCCTTTATTTTTATTTTTTTAAATAAACTCATCATGGAGTAGTTGATAAATAAAAGTCTATAGTGATGAATCACCAATCTTGACCAAATTAATGTAATCAATCACGATATAGATCTAGAAAAGTCAATGCCCAAAACTTAGAGCCAACTATTTCTTTTCTTCTTCTCCCTCTTGTTTCAAAATAGTACAATAGTATACCTTGTAGCATTTGAAGAATAGTTCTATGCTATCCGTACTACTATTATTATAGTAGTATATTATGTTATTTATTCATATTATTATATAGTTTTTTTTAATAATCATTCATATTATATAGTTGTATATTTCGTAAACGTGTAGTTTGTTTATTGTTTTGACTCTTTTGGAAGATACTTTATTTTATGTCAAAATAGAGGTAAACCGGTAATTAGTTTACTATATATGATGAATCATATATACTATAATTATATATCATGAAGAACGTCAAGAGATGGCAATTATAGCTAAGCATTTGAAAATCAGAACTTGTAGAATCTGTTTCAGCTTGAATTGAATAAAATGATACTCCCTCAGTCCCTAGTTAGATGTTCACTTTTAGTCAACAAACACTAAACTTTGACCATTGTTTATAAAAAAATTATGTAAAATTTAATTTTAAAAAAATGTGTGCTGAAAAGTTTGTAATTCAAAGTTTATAAGTGTTATTTTTAAAAATTATTTTGCTTTATATATTTTTTTATAAACAATAGTCAAAATTTAGTATTTGTTAACCAAGAGTGGACATCTAATTGGAGACGGAGGGAGTATTAGATAGATCACTCAAAATAATATTATAAGACATAAATATAAAACATTATTTTATATATTGTGGTAGAACTTAAGTAACTATATAGTGTAATAGTAATTTCTTACTTGACACGATATTGCTTGTTAGAATCACAAAAATCATGTGGTGGAAATGAAGCTATCTAGTTCATAATTTCTCAAATAAAAGGGGTTGATCTTGACTCTTGAAAAGAGCCCTTAATTTTGGCAGTTTATGGTTAATAGTTGGGTTACATATTAAAGCAAGAATCACAGTACCATTGTCCATTCATAACTAACCCAAATTTATTAATTTCATCCCGATGACTAGTTAAAACTTAAAACTCTCTTTGCCTCTGGTTTTGGAGATTATTAGGTGGATCGGATCTACCACGTTATTCGTGGTCCTAACTAATAAGATTTTGACAAATCAGAATGTTTTGGTTTAATTTCAACATTAAACGAGAGATTATTAGGTGGATCGGGTCCACCATGTCATCCATGGTCCCGACCAATAAAATTTTGACAAATCAATTTTTTTTTCTACAATTTCTAAAACCCTAACCAATTAATATCCTAAATTTAGGAACTTACCCTGTAAATTCCATTTAGTGAAACTAGGGGCTAAACCTGATGCTAAATTTGTGTCTAAATTGTAGGAAGAAATCTGACTTGTCAAAATCTTATTGATCGGAATCACGGATGACATGATGAATCCGATTCACCTAATAATTTCTCGATATTTAGAGTAAAATGCAATTAACGGCTGTTGATGTGGCAAACTCTCGCGTCAGTGCATTACAAACATAAATAAATAAATATAATTAGAAAATATCGCAAGTTGACTCCACAAATGTACATCCGCAAATATAACTAGCTAGCCTAGTAGCCAGATTCGTCTAGAAACCAATGCACCAATACTTCCATTGACATTTTCCTTAAACGAAAATTTTTTAACTTGTAATATAGGACTAAGAAAGACTGGATATTTCTGAAATTTAGTTAATTTTTTTTTTGAGATAAGAAATTTAGTTAATTGGCTGCAATGTAAATCTATAACTCAACGAGTATAAAATGTTTCTTCCATTTCCGAGTGCGGCGGACCACTATATTCATCAAAAAATGGACCTTGTGAATCGTGTTAGGGAAATTCTTTCTTGCCAATATGTTGCATATTTCCCTCAATTTTTGGGGTTTTTTTCCCCTTGCCACTACTTCAACAACTTTTGCATAATGCTGCTCACCAACCTCAAGCACCAGCAGGGGCGGGGCTTAAGCTTAATATAGTTGATCAACACAATTTTGACCTAGTCATGATGATGTTGCTTGCCTTCTGTCTAAATTCAGCAATTGATTTGAAATGGCCATCCAATTCTTGCAAATTAAATCAATTGTTCCGTTATTTTTATACTAAAATCATAGGCTAACCCAAAAAAAAAAAGTCATAGGCTAAAATATTATGAACTTCTAATGACAAAAAGAAAAAAGTCATAGGCTAAAATATTACATGGCCCATGAACCACCAACTTTAAGATCCTATATCCAGCTCGGCCCACACTTGAAAAACCGAGCCCATCTAGTTCATATCATTCTGATCCAAGGCAAACCCAAGTAGCCCATTTGTAAAATCACCAAACGCCACACCCCAATTTCATATTTGTAAGACATGTGTGAGCTTCATATTCGCTGAACATCACATACATAAAACAAATCAAAAAGCCTTCAAATATATGAAAGGTATATTTGAATTCAACTGAAGAAAAGTAGTAATATTACCAAAGGCATAGTAAGGTAATCTCTTTGTGTAACCCATTACCACTTTCATTTGTGTCTTATTGATGTAAGGTATATTAAAAATTGGCCATCGAAATTCCATATAGAAATGTCGAAAATTGGATTTTATATTAAAGAAAGAACCTTATCTATGCCCAAAAAAAAACACCCTTAGACTTAGGTTTATCTTGAAAGTTGAAAATACTTCCAGACATAGCTGACAAGAAAACTGCTCTCGTAATCACACTCTAATGTATATATATAGTATAAATCAATGATAGTGCATTAACACTGCTATTCCATAGGAAAATGGACCTTGTAAATTGTGTTGGGGAATTCTCTCTCCAATATTGCAAGTGCCCGTCAATTTTTGCGGTTTTTCCTGCCATTACTTCACCAACTGTTGCACGATGCTGCTCACAACCGGGTCCAAGCAGCGGCAGAGGGCCAAGCTCAAGAACCAGGGGCAGGGCTCATTGTTGAGCAAAACAATTTTGACATGGCCACCATGTTGCTTGCCTTCTGTCTAAATTCAGCAATTGAAATGGCTATCCAATTCTTGCAAGCTAAATCACCATTTCCCCTGATTTTTCACACTCTCCCTCTCCATAGCATTGGCATTTGCTTTCCTTATCGTTAGCAGATCCATAAAATATTCCAGATTTTGTCTGGTAGCATGTGTGCTTGAGCAAGCTGGTTTCTTCTTTGGGATTACAGCCTTTTTTATAGCCATTACAATCCCATTTCCTCCTTGCCTTAAGTATCTTACCTGGACAATTTACCTTATCTCCATGATCACCATTATGACTTGTTATTGCTTACATAACAATATACTTCATTTTGCTGTTTGAGAAACGACCTTCCTTGACTCCTGATTTGTCAAATAAATAACATTTGTAAACAATGTATCGATCTTGAACCTACAAAACCCGTTGAATCTTTAATCTATTGTAGTTAATATAGTCAATATTCATGGCCTTTTTTCTTTTGAAGGAAAAAAAAATTGCAGCAATGAGTCGCGTAAAACTTGTTCTGTAGTAATTTGTATATATATGATATGAAGCTATATAAGCTAAAGAAATTATATAGCCCAATGATCGACACATGAAGCACTGCCCCAAGTCACACCCAACTTCATATTTGTAAGGACATCCGTGAACTTCATAATCAAGGACATTCATGCATGAAACAAATTTAAAAAAAAAAACCTTCAAATATATGAAAGCATGGTACAAAAAATACTGTAAAGTGCTGTGCAATATCACAATTACCACAATAACTTAAATCTCCTATTTACATAACATTGTAATTGTCGTTTCAGTTTGTTACTTTCCTTCATTTCATAGCTATAGTTTAAGATCTTCCTTTTACAATTGATTATGCTACAAGCTTGTAGAAGTAATATAGTGGAATTCCAATGTTACCACCTGCTCAGCTTGAATCCTGCAGTTTTATCCTACTCATCATAAACCCATTCAGATACACGACGACGAGAACTTACTTGACCACCTATGCTGCATTCCGACAATCTTGAATCAAGCCGTTCAAGTTGCTTCTTAATCCAAGGAGGATCATTGGGATTCAACCAGAGAGCTTCACCAGTATCTTTGTGCTTAAAATCTGGCTGCCTTGGATTTTTCTTTTTTTTCCTATTGTCCCACCATTCAAATGGGTTGGTAAAATATACTTGCCACAAGTAAATTTGGTTTTCATACTTCTCCATGCCAGCTTCACCTACATCATCTACTGGGGAAAGAAGGAAAACAAAATACATATTGAGCAGAAGATTTTTTATTATTATTTTTTTTTAAGTAAATACACCACCAACTATACAATATTTGCAGAGTGGATTTGATAATTAGCAAGTTTGTTAAGATTATGGATCTCTAGCTCCTAATACTTCAGATAGATTGAATTAAAAACATCTGTCCAGCCAAGTGGTAATATATAGTAACATATAAAATCAGCAAAAAGAATCTGTTTTCTAGGTTTGCTCCAGCTATAGTTTCCAACAAACCAGACAATTCACTAAAGTGTGGAAATTTAGAATTACTATAAGATAAGCAGCGCTCGTACCTTGTTCTGATTGTAATTTCTTGCACTTTTGGGAGTTTGATCTCTGGCCTTGTTGAGCAACAAAGTTCACCTCTTTCACATTTACCTATAATAGTCAACAATACATTGAATTGAGCATCCATATACATATATATTTTGCATAAAAACAAGAAGGTAAGTAAATATATGCATTAAACCAGCAATAGCCGTCTGTTTTGGCCCTAAAAGAGAAACAACAATAGAAGTCTATTCATCTATTGGACGTATCAAGAACCTTGTACAACAATCTGGTTTGCCCATCTTCAATAGCCTTAGAATAAGACCCTAATAACCCGGAAACATAGATAAAATCATCAGGCTTCAGATGTTTCACGCACATTTCTGCAATCTCGTCCCACATGTTCAGTAAAATCCTGTTTTAAAACCATGTTTTCCAATGTTAAAAAATTCAATATAAAGGCAAAAACTCGAATAATAAAATAAGACAAAGAAACTGACTTGAATGAGCGATCTGGGTTACAGGGGTTTTTGACCTTGAGCCAAGTGTGAACCCCAAAATCATCGGCATTGGTGTTCATAACTTTGAGGGGCTTATCCACTGTTCCTATGAAGCTGACACTGTTCCGCAACTGAGGCAGCACTTCCACCGTTGTCGGCCGCTGGGATTTAAGAACGAGTCGGTAAACCCCGCTGCCTCCTTCGTCGTCATCGACAAAAAAACTGGAGAATCTAGGGATTGAAGCTGCGCAGCAGTGGGAACGGGTCCGATTTTGCAGGGGAAGAAATTGGGACGTACTTCGAAAGAGTATCTCTCTGATACGACGCGCGATCATTGCCCGGCGACCGGAGATCTGAGCAGTGACTATCCGGCGGGGAGTGGGGATTCAAAGCATAGGAATTCGCGGGGAATTTTGTAAGTGGTACTAAGCTGGATTTAAGATCTGATAGAACATAGGGTTCTTGTATAAATGTTGGTTTGGGCCGCATTTTATGAGTAGAAAACAGAAAACAAGAAATTGGGCCGTTAAAAGTAACCTTTAAACAGCCCAAAACATTTTTTTGACATAATCTTCTTTTTTTTTTTGGGTGAAATTGACACAATCTTTTGATTTTTAGGATAAGATTATTATTTAGACAAGTTTAATACTCCTAACTCTTTTATTTTTTTCATTACTTGTCTATATATTTTTTTTGGATAATTAAATTTCGGATAATTAACGACTTTTACGCAAAGATACAAGAGAGACTACTTGTCTATATTTTGGTGCCCAAAAAAAAAAGACTACTTGTCTGTATTTATTTGTGTTCATACTTCAGTTTTACTGAATGAAATTATTTTAGAATTTCCCTCCCCGTTTTTTTTTTGGCGTGTGTCCGAAGTCTATACTCTATAGACGTCGAAAATACTTCCAAACATACTGCTAATAATAGTAGTATATAATATTATATATAACAATATTCCTAAAATTGGTCTCGACATTTGACGTTTGACAACGAGATTTCACACTATAGGCTCTTGTTTGGTTACTGAGAAAATATTGTTTTGCCTCTTTCAGACCAATCATTTTTTATTTTTGTATCTAATACGGGTTGTTAGTTACATATGGGAAATATATATATATATATATATAGTATATCATATGTAAGAATGGCAAGTCAAAGTTTAACAAGTGTGGATGTACGACATTTCCCTTTGTTATTTTCTTGCAACTTGCTAGTGGGTTAGTTAAGATTTTGAAAGAGTCAGTATATATACATATTAACCTTTTCTTTTGTTTGGAGGATTTATACTTTAGCTTTATGCATACAAAAGCTCCAACAATGAGCATTATCTCGTAATTAAAATAAAATTTCATTCATTAATATGTTATTATTCCTAGTGATTCTACTTGTAAACAATCTTTCTAATGAGCTCCTCTAGATATATGTTTGGATAAACGCAAGACAATTTTTTAATGAGAATAGATTAAAGTGGTAAAGATTTGTACTTATGGTAAAATAATGTAAATATAACTTGAATTCGAGTTTTCACAAATCTTCTAAAGAAATAATGACTTATCTCATGACTTTAAAAATATCGATAAACTATTTTTTTTTAAATCATTAAGGACAATTCCATTTTATACCCTTCCAAGAATTTTAAGTCTTCAAAAAAAAAACCATAAAACCAAGTATCACATTTTAAAATAGGATTTTCATTCAACTAATGAAAAGAGATGGTTGACTTCTTTTTTGTTGATACTTAGATACCAATCATCGGGATTTGGTGGTAATATTAGACTTCGACAAATTCGAAATCGAGTCATGTTAAACTCAATTGGGAGAATCATTCCAATGTTTATTTTATTTATTCATAAGACTCAAATTTAAAATTTTATTTAAAGGACATTGAATTAGATATGGTTGCCTATTGGCGGTGATATTGGATTTCGACAAATCCAAAATCGAGCTATGTTAAACTCAATCGAGTGAGTCATTCCAATGTTTATTTTATTTATTCATATAAGACTCAAATTTTAAATTTTATTTAAAGGATATTGAACTAGATATGATTACCTTCATTTTTACATTATTAATATTATACAAGTTAAGCGTAGCTAATTTATTAGTTTATGCCATCAGGCATTTGATCTGATGGTAGAGTACTGGACTCTTAGTTCCGACCTACCTAGACCATGAGGTCTTGGGTTCAACTCTCACGAAATGTGAGTTTGCTTGTAATTTGTTTGTTTATTTGGTAGGTAGGTAGTTTATTTATGGTATAGTTTCTAGTTTGGGTTAAATTCTCATTTAGATGTTTGGGTATAGAGATTTATTTGGATTGTAAAGAGATTTCACTGGATTTGTTTGTTGGGAAGGGGTTTGTTGGCTCATAGATTAGTGTTTCGGTAATGTAGCTAATCATGTAGCGATGTACAAGTCTTCCTGAGCGTTTGTAATCCCAATATCTTCAAGAAAAGAAAATGATTCTTATCTTAAAAAAAAAATTTATTAGTGTATAAACGTTCGACGCCAAAAAGAAAAAAAAAAAAACCGTAGGAGTATCCATTGTTACAATTACAAATACTACTACTCAACGTAGTAATACTGATTTATAGTGATTTATAGTTATTGAATTCAACACATTGGAAGTTTCTGGCCAAAAAACACATTCGAAGTTGTAAAGCCAAACCAGAAGGTACTCTTTACCGTACCAAACCAACACCGTAACACAGCGTATGTTAGATTTTGTCAACATTGACTTTTTAATTTCCTTTTGCGTAATTTCTTGTATATTTAATTCACAACCTAAGATTAAAACTAATTCCGGCAAAAAAAAAGGATTAAATTAAAAGACTAAAGGCTCAAATAAGGGCCTGAACTATCATAAAAATCTCAAATAAGGGCCCCAAAACACAATTTCAACAAATTAAAGTACATATTTAGTAGATTATGACATATTGTGCAAGGTATTAGCTAATACTAGTGTGTGAGATGTATATATAAATTAAAAAACACGGAAAAATCTTGTATCATACTATGTTTATTGAATTTATTTGGATTAAAATGTTTTGATTTTTAATTAATTTAATAACACCATTTTTCTATCAAAATTGATATATAGACATGACAAGCATTGATTTTCATCTGAAAAGAACATAATTTGTAAAAATTTACTTAGTGTGTCTTCTAATTTGTTGAAATTGTATTTTGGGGCCCTTATTTGAGATTTTTGTGAAAATTCGGACCCTTATTTGAGATTACAGCCAAATTAAAACTAATGAAAGAAAATATAACAGAGAGAGAGACCGAAAGAAAAATCAATCTCCTCTCCTCGTCTCGTCTCCTTGGGCACGCACAGAGATTCAAAATTACACTCCATTATAAGGAGAGAGAGAAGAAAATCACGCATTGACTAAAAAAAAGGAGGAGAAATGTCGTGTTATTGACTCCGATTGCTTCAAACACCCAGGGCCGGTTGATTTATTTAATCAAAATTCTTGATATTTTATCTCTTTTCAAGTGTTGGGTTGACTATAACAAATTTTCTTTAATTTATTTAAATTTAAATAATACTAAAAAGGAGGAAAAATAAGGGAGAAGTGAAGACAAAGTAAACAGAGAAGGAACCGAGGTGTTTCCAAAGCTCCATCAGACAGACAGGAAAAACTTTAACTCAAAAACTCTAATGTTTGGTCTGTTGATTTTCACATGACGACGACGAGTTCACCAAACACACGTCTCTTCTCCCTCTCTCAATGCCTATTTCCCGAAAAACTTTCCCGCATGTCTCTAAATCTTTACCGTCGCCTGATTCTCTTCACGACAACACTTCCGGCAATGCCGTCAATAACCAAACCCAACAGCAGCGCCGTCTCACTCGTCAGAGAAAGCTCAGGCACTTGACGGATGATGATCTGGGTATATTTAGTTTCAGTTGTAAGGATCGTCCGTTTTCCTTACCCGGTTCCCCTGTTACGGCTCGGACCAAGTTGAGGTCTCCTGACGGGTTGGAACATTGGTCTTCGTCGGCGGTGCCCAAACCTTTGCCTTTGCCTGAGGTCTTCGGAAATCGGAAATCCAACACGCCCGGTTCGAGTCCTGGACCTAGTCAACTCTCTTCCCCCGATGAAGGGCTCGGCCCTGCTTCCGGATCCGGAAGGTAGCCTTGATTTTATTTGTATCTACACATTTTTTCAGTTTTTTTTTTTTTTCCTGTTTATAATATATACTGTTACCGGGTAATAATTGAGTAGTAGTTTCTTAGCATTAAATGAAAAAAGCTGGTCCATAACAGTTTTTTTTTTTTTAAAAAAATTTATTTATCTGCGATATGAAAATTGTTTTTCCAATCAGAATTTTATATGTTTAATTGCAATCAATTTCTTGCTAGTTCAAGTACCTACCCTTTGACAAAATTGATGAATTCTGTATATAAACTCATTTCTGCTTCCAGTCATTGTTGTCATTAACTTTTATGTCGTAAATTAAACTTTTGCCGGTGTACTAAAGCATGGCTATTGTTGGCATCAGAATTTGGTGCACATAATATGTTGTTCTTATTCTGCTGATATATATGCTTCACAATATTATTCAGGAAGAAGGCAGACCATGATTCTAGAATCAGTCTGGCAAAATCATCGGTCAATCCTCGTATGGGATTTTCTCGAGATGAACCTGTTGAAAACGTTACTAATAGGCCAAGGCCAAGAGGTGCTACAAGGAGCCGTGGAACAAGTTTTTTCTCAACTCCTGCCAGTCCTCACAGATCACACACTTCAGATTACTTTTATTCTTATGATGTTGTGGAGTCGACCAATTTGTTAAGTCGTCGCAGAGGATTCACTCAGGACCTAAATTTTGGGAGTGTTAACTACAACTTGAGGCTGGATGTTCCAGCCAGGAGTGCTCCAACAACTACTTTTTCTAGTCCTTCTGTTAGTCCAGGAAGATCAACAAAAGTAGATGCTTTTCCTTCTTCCTCCCCCATTGCTGAAGAATTGCGGGGGTTGATAGATGTAAATGTACCAAATTTAGGTAGAGCTGCAGCTTACTCTTCAACTGTGTCGCCAGTAAAAACTGTACATACTCCTGACCATTCTCCACATCAAAGCCCAGGTCCAAATAAAGTGTCTTTTGCATCACACCATAAATTGCTTGAAAACAATGCTCAAGTAAATGCCCATCCATTGCCCCTTCCGCCTGGGGCTTTACCATCATCACAATCACCAAAGCCACTGCCATCACCTGTTTCAAATCACATTATAGAAAAGCCAATCACAACACCAATGATAAATCATTGGCAGAAAGGAAGACTTCTTGGACGTGGTACATATGGAAGTGTTTATGAAGCAACCAACAAGTATGCAAGTGTTGTGAAGCAATTTTTACTGTTGTTTATTGATTTCTTTTTCCTGTAGTGACATTCTTTTATGTTTTGTCTGGCAGAGAGACTGGAGCTTTGTGTGCAATGAAGGAAGTTGATATCATCCCTGATGACCCTAAATCTCTTGAATGTATAAAACAGTTAGAGCAGGTATTCTCTTAGGTTCCTTGTCAAGTAGCCACATCCTGTTACTGTTGTAACTTTATTTTATTCTCACTTGTCTTTAAATGTTGCAGGAAATTAGAGTTCTGAAAAATTTAAAGCACCAGAACATAGTTCAATATTATGGCAGTGAAACGGTATGTAGTCCTACTACATATCCTTCTCTATTACTTGAAGATACTTTTTGTAAGCCTGATTAATCTGGGGATCATTGTTTCATATGCAGGTTGATGATCACTTTTACATATATTTGGAGTATGTCCATCCTGGTTCAATTAGTAAATATGTGCGTGAACACTGTGGAGCTATAACAGAATCTATAGTTCGCAATTTCACCCGCCATATTCTATCTGGCTTAGCATACTTGCACGGATCAAAGACTATCCACAGGTGACAATCATGCTCAATTAGACAAATGAAGATATATACTGCAGCTTAACTTCTACCTTTACATTCTTCACCAAAAAAAAAAATCTACCTTTACATTTACATTAAACTTAGTAATTTCAAAGCCGATCAACCATTAAGTGATGAGAGAACAAACCTTTTCAAAGTGCATAGATTGTAAAACTCTAATGTGCATTGAGGCCTTTCTAAATTATTATATTAGGAAATTGTTTGCTCCATGTATTACCATCCAAATCGTTGAATTAGAAACTTTCTTTTTTTCTTTTTTTTTGAAATATGATTTCTGTTTTCAATATCGTATTTGTTGTTTATTAACATAAAACTTCATTGACTTGAATGATTGGTCCTCTAGGGATATAAAAGGAGCAAATTTGCTTGTTGATGCAAATGGCACAGTTAAACTTGCTGATTTTGGCATGGCAAAGCATGTAAGTTTTTGGTATCCTTGAACCTCTATATATGTGCGAATTTTATTTCTTCAAATCTTATGTTACATTTACATGCTTCTTCAATATTAGTAGTTTTCTAATTCCTTTCTGTGGTATATTTTCTGGTAAATTCTCGTATTGTATGCCACTAATAAACCTTTGTGGTGACATATTTGGCACTTGTCGTAAATATATAGATAGGGGATGCTAGTGCCTTCTATAGGTAGGCTTTCCATTAAAGGTCATCTTTTCTATCGATAGGCAGGGTTCTCTGTTTTAATTGATAGCTGAAGGTGCCCTTGCTATTTCTTTTATATCATAATGGTATCAAATTTCACCTTTATGGTTGTTTATCTGGAATTATACCACTCTATCAAGTTGGGAAGAAGCTGCTCACGTACATTTGACAATATTTAGAGTAGCACCTTGACAGTATGATGATTGATTGTGTTAGTCTGATGATATGTGCTACATGTCTGTTTCTGTTTCTAAGCTGCCAGACTAATTGTTTCTTTCTTGTTATTTCTAAACTGCAGCTTTCAGGACTATCGTACGAGCTGTCTTTGAAGGGTAGCCCATACTGGATGGCTCCTGAGGTAATTCAGAATAGTCAATTGTACATCTTTTGATGCTTCCATGGTTGTTTATGCTCTTTTTCTTATACTGTTGTTACTATATTGCAGGTCATACAAGCTGTCATGCAGAAAGATACCAACCCCAATCTTGCTTTGGCCGTTGATATATGGAGCTTGGGTTGTACTATTATTGAGATGTTTACTGGTAAACCTCCTTGGAGTGAGCATACTGGGGTAAGCCCTTTATTTCAAACTTTTATTGAATCCTGCCCATTTTCAAACTTTATTCTTTATTTACTGTAGACTTCAACATTCTGAGCATGCTTTCTTTGAAAGCCTGATAGCACTATAATCTCACTAGAGTTGATATGCTAGGAATACATTTTGTTTTCTATGTTTTAAACTAGTATCCTTTTTAGAAGTATCTCATATTTTTATTCCAAAAAATGTATCGTACTTTTCTCAGTGTTATTTAATTGCTGTCAGTATATTTCTGATAGCTTTGCTGTTATAAATGGATTTTATATGGTTTGGAAATATGTTTGTTAGTCCAATTTACTTGGCATTAAAACTTTTTCTTCTTCCCCCTTTTCAAGAAATGCAACTTCATCGCATGCCATCTGCCTATGTAGCATGATTAAGATTTTTTTTTACCCTAACCCAACAAAGTTAAAGGCTTCTGCTAAAGGGATTAACATTTTGACTGTGAACATGTATATATCAGCCTCAAGCTATGTTCAAGGTTCTGAACAGGACCCCAGAGATACCAGAAGCATTATCTCCAGAAGGAAAGGATTTTTTGCATTGTTGCTTTCGAAGAAATCCTGCAGAGCGGCCATCAGCAGCTATGCTACTTGAGCATCCTTTTGTACGAAATTCAGCTGATCAAAATGGATCAATACTCTCACAGGCAGTTTCTAGAATGAATTTAACAGTAAGCATCAACCAGAGGTTCTTTGTTTTGGTCCCATTAACGAGCTCAAAAAGTAATATTGACATTTTATAGTGAAATGCAAATATTATTAATTCACTAATACTATGTCTATGGTCACGTAGGATAAATCACATGGTACGAGAAACAGCCCTACACATAACATAGATTTGATGTCTGCTTCCCCGAGCACAAAGATCATGAATGGGAAATTGCTATGTTATAGGTATACAAAAGCATATTCACACTAATATGAAACAAGTTTCATCCTGCTTTGCACACACTGCACTCTTAGACTATTGACAATATCAATATTTGTTGTATCATATCTGTTTCACTCCTGCATGACTATTGGATCTGGCTTCGTGATATATATAATTTCTGTTTTCTTCCTCAGTGAGACTGGTCAGTCAGGCTATGCCAAAACCGTAAACTGTGCGGCTGCTTCTCATCGTCCCTCCTATTCCACTCTTGAGGTTTCCACATACACATCTACAGCAAAACTGATTCATGGTTCACATAGTTTCAGCCCTTCTTCACATATTTCCAGCAATATGCCACTTGGTGCGGTGAACAATCATCCATGTGCCATGGGGAGGACACGGGGAAAGGAAGTCCCACACATCTGATCTGAAACTTGTTTCTGATTCCGATAGACTCTGTCGTGTGTATAGCTTAGAGAGAAACCTGCGATTATCTAGGAAAAACCTGGGGGGGTTTAGAAGAAATTTTTGCAATGCCATCTCGGGCATTGTTGACTCACATGTTTAGCAGAGGTTCAATTTATCAAATTTAGAGGTGCCTGTATATATAGGGTTGCTTAGTTGTTGAATCCTCAGCTGTTATTATTAAGCTGATTATTATCTTCTCATTCTTTTATGGTTGCTTGTATCGATAGAACGAGTTAACCTGTACGATTACACAAGCTGTAGCTTCGAAATATATATATGTAGTTACTTAGCTGTTATTCCTCTGATCATATTTTTGATTTCTTATATATTGATCCAAATAATATCTTTTGTTTCAGTAGCCTTTGTGTTAAAGAGTATAGAGACTTGATACTTGAAGGTCAAGAACTTACCTTTTGATTGTCGTACAAAAATAAAATGCAGCAAAAAGGAAGCTTTCAAGTTTGAACTTTCCTACTAAATTTATGGACACTATTTCTGATCAATTTTATGATACTTATCTCACATTTTATGATATATTTAACTGTTACGTGAATTTTCACTAATTTTTATAATATTTACTCTACTTTTTTAGGTGTAAGTAATTTACTTTCGAGTCTTGCTAAGTGCCCCGTCTAGCTCTGCCAGACCCATTTACTTTTGATGTGTCAATCACACGTCAGGCCACATATTATTTTATTGGTTCTAACATATTCTTTACAAATCTTAATTTTTCTAATTCTTAAAATAAAATTTTAATTTTAATTTGGACTAAACTTAATGAATTAGTTATACATTTTATTTCTAAAACCATATAACAATAAATTATTAATTATGGAATTTACCCTTAAAATAACAATAAAATTTTAATTTGGGGTTAAACTTAATAAAATTAGGACTAAAATTTACTATAAAAAATAAAAATAGAAAAAAAAATAAAAGGAAGCATGTGTGGAATAAAATGGAGGGGAAAGAAGAATTATTCTTTACTTTCCTTTTTATCTTTTACCTTCCTCAATAGTCTTGCACTTTCTTTTCCGGTTAACAGCGCGTCAGCGACTAAACCCAACGGGTCGGGTCAATGATCCTAATGTGAACCCAGAAAAAAATCGTTACTTAGTAATTGGCGGGAAAACAATTTTCCCTCTCATATGTTTATGGACACCTGTACAACCCTAGAAGATAAACCCAGAGTGCCTTTTCATTTCCCAAATTTGTTCTCTTCCAGCGCTCCATGAAAATATTTATATCCATATGGAAGACGTGATAATACTCACGGTCTCTGATCTTCTTCGCTACGGTCGTCCCCATACCGGGTCGTCATCACCCGGTCCTCCGATCAGAACTCAGCAAGAGCCTACGCCAGCCCCTGGCGCTTCCAATTCAAACCCTAACCCGAACCGTAAAGCCCTGTCCTTGTTGGAGTACTCGGCTCTTCTCGTCGGAACCCTAAGACTCCCGTCGCTGAGCCTAAAATGTCCCCAACGAAACTGCCTCGAGTTCTCCGACGACTCCTCCGCTATCTGCTGCGACATTGTCGGGCTTGATCTCCGAAGTATCGGTAAGAAAATTCACGTTCTTACCTGGAATTTCATTCCCTCTAAGCATCTAACTGGCGGATTCTTGGAAATTGTTAAATGGAAGTTTCTGGATTCCAGTCACGGGCTTAGTGAATGTTCCAGCTTGAAAATAGATTCCTTTCGGTTATCTTCGAATTCCGGTGAATCGAAATCAAGCAATTCTAAGTCCTATCAAGTTCACGGCACATTGGAATCAGTTAGTCCAGTTTCTGTCGTTCCATGTTCACATAAGGACTCAAGTTCGAGCAATTCAATTAATCTTCGGGGTTTTCTTGTGAGAATTATGGCCTGTGAATGCAAATTGTGTCGGTCTAAAAAGTCATTTAAGGTTTTACATGGAGAGCTGGATTGTCATTCTTTTGCTAATCCGGTTTTTGTGTATTTTTGCGACTCTGCTTGGCGTTGGCATCCCGTAATGATGAAGCTTATCGGGAATGCTTTGACGATTTCGGGTTTGAAGAAGAGGATCATTTTCATAGGGAAGCAGGACTGTGATTCAATGTTTGTTACTGCAGAGCATTCTGTCTTGCATCTGCCTAGATTGTTGAAGAAATGCGTACCCTTTTCTAGAAATGTTGTAAAAGGAAATGGCGAGTGTGGTTCATATATTGGCACTGTGAATAATGTTTATATGCAAGGGATGGTTGTTGAGCTTGACAAAGAAGTGTGGCTTTTGCTAACTGATCAGCTACTCATGCCACCACATGGTCTAAGGGTGGGGTCAATTGTAAGCAAAATATGCATATTTATTGTTTTATTATGACAAATCTTCTGCTTGTTTGGTGGTAGTATTGTTTATACAACTGTTTGTTTGTTTCTTATGTGCAGATTTCCGTTAGGAATGTTCATTTTGTAAATCCAAAATTTAATTGGGCAAAATTGCTTGTTCTTGGGGCCTGCTTCAAGACCAGCATCACCGTAGAATCATTCTCACCATTAGAGACAGGGTATAATTCATTGAATGAGTCGTTATTCTTTATCTGTATTCATTTTTAGCAATACTAAACTCTTCATCCTCGGTGCCAAAAAAAAAAAGCTCTTCATCCTTTGTAATTTTCTATAGAAATTGAATTTTGCATTCTTTTACATATTTTTCATTGATTATCCATTTGGATGCTGGCTCTATCAGTTCAAAGATGGATGATTCAATGAAGGCATTTGATATGAAAGGATGACATACGTGCAATGAAAAATAATTCAACTATATGCTGCAGGTGTCTTATAGTTTCACAATCACAGAGCCAGCTGGGGAAGTTCATTAATTCATTAGCATTTTCTACCAGGCTGTGGTATGCATGCTTCCAACTTTCGAGGGATATTTATTGTTTGATTTACTGATTTAAGTTGCATATTTTCTATATTTTTTCCTAATAGTGTTCTGTGGGGTTTCAGGGTACTACTTCTTGTTTCATGTTTCCTGAAAAAGTTTTCTGGGATCTTGCCCAGAAAGGAAATTTTGGGATCAAAAAATGTAATGAACTTCCTTATGTTGATGCAAGTTTTTTGACTGGCGTTGAATGTCTACTTGTATTAAAAGTCTGACTTGGATGGTTTCAAGGTTTTTTCAGAAGAAAGGAATGGCTGAAATGTTTGCTAGCTTACATCTATCTTCAGCAATGTTTCGAGAACGGGTAAATCAGTAAATTTGTGTTTATTTTGTGATTAGATTTGTATGCTGGTGATATCGTGCTCATCTTCTGAATGAGTTTCCTTTGGCAGCATGGTGTATTACTGGAATTTAATAAACATGAATTATGTGGCTATGCCAATGTACCATATCGTGGCAACTTGAAACTGGTAAGACAAAGCCCTTATTTTGTTGGAATGGATATGAATCAGCTTTTAGCCTTTCAAAGGCTTTGGTTGATTAGCATTTTTGTGGTTAGTTTCGTTTTCTGAACAGAGATGAACCAGTGATCTTTGCATCTTGTGGTTATTTGTATAGGTGGTACCCATCTCCAGTTTCATTCATCATTGTGAGACCCTTTGGATAAAGACTTCAATACAATTGGATAATGTCCAACCTGGGTCATGTGGGGGGAAATCTTATCTACATTCAAAGAGGAAGACCTTTCAGAGTGAAGACATAGGTATCATTTTAGTAGGAAGTTTAAAGGTTAGTTAATTTAGCTTGTATTTACATATGGGGGCAAGTGCTCATGGTCATTTAGTGCTTAAATTGAACCCTGATTGTACAGGTGGCTTGATGGAGGAAAGTTTGACAAGATTCTAGTTACTCATAGATGAGGGAGGGAGAACTGATTGTCATTTAGTTCTTAAATGAACCCTGATTGTACAAGTGGTATGATGGCAAAAGTTTGACAAGATTCTTGTTATTCATAAATGAGGGAAGGATAATTGATCGTTGCTGTTGTTTATAAGAATTTATCTTATAAGACAATTTATGGGTAGGATTTTGATGTTTGATGAGGGTATTAGCCCATCATGATAGTCTGGCTCTTAGATGCTTTCCTTCTGTATTAAGTTATTGCAATATACATTTGCTAATATAAGATCCAACAAACTCTAAGAGAAATGGTGGCAAGTGGTTTAAAGAGCAAGTAAATCTTGCTCAGTTGTTTGGATTTTAGTTAAGAAGGATGGAAGTAAAGGTGCTTATTTTGAAAGAAAACTAGGGAATTACGATAGTCAACTCTATTGCTTATAATTTTCATTATGGGGAGATTTTGAAAAAGGTTAGCGGATAAACAATGATTGATAATTTTCCTTCTTTGCATACATTTCTTCACTGCTTACCAAACTAGGGATTTATGGTTTATGTTTTCAGCTCTCTGCATTCCTTAAACTAAGACATACCTTTATAGCATAAGACACATTTTATGGAATATTAACTTTCATTATTGTAATCATGGTCCTATATCAACTCGCAGATATCAACATCATCTGGAAGATTACAATTGGTTGACACAACTGGTGGCATTGATGCTATTATACCAGACCTTCCATCAAATTGGAACCCTGATACGATATTTCAGGTTATATCTGATGATTATATTTTTGCATGATCCATATATCTTGTTTCGAGCTGTAGAGTACTGCATTAGAGGAATTTATGCATGGTTCCACTCTCCGAAGTCTCTGTAGTTACACTAGTTATTGTTGGCTTGTCAGGTAATTGATTATAGTCTTACTGTGGAAGGCTCGCCTGAACCAGTCCATTCAGGTTTACCTAATGAATCATTCTCATGTGGGACTTTCTTCCATGGATTCCCATCAACAAGAGAAAGAAACTTAAAAAAATTTATCTACTTTCACCTCTGTAATGCAATGTGCAGAAATCTTCCCTTTTATCCACCTGCAGACTATCAGGACAAGTTGAATGAAATTGAAAATGTAACATTCCATCTTATCCGCATAACTCACAAACTTCCTCCTCTACAGAAGGTAGGCATCTTGATATGTTTGTGGTTTGTTGTAAATTCCACGTCTAGTAAAATATTTCATTTGTTGATCTCTTTGAACTCAAGGAAATAACGCAAGGCTTCTGGGTCAGTAAGATTTATGTTATCTTAATCATCAATGTTGTGCCATCACATTCTTAATTATTTCACTTTTATATTTCTTCTCACAGCTTACAGGTGATTCAATGATATCAAAGAGGTCTAGAGTGTTTGCTGAGGCCATAGTTTTACCATGGTATTTGTTTCTTGCTGGAAAATATGGAAGTGTGGAACCGAATATAGTTTTAAGGGATTGTATCGGTGGCAATAACGCAGATCATGCTTCTTGTAAGAGGCAGAAGACTGATTGTCCATCTAGTTGGGTAACTCCAGGTTTCCTTGGCTGTGCTAGCAGTGAAAAGAGCACTAGTTCTTTTAGGGAAATACATGGAGATCTGAGTTGTCTCAGCATTAAATATTCCCACGAAATTCCATGCTTGGCTTCTATACGAGGTGTTAATAATGTTATCATTACTAGTTCAGGAATATTGTATAAAACAATGGCCAATGCAAAGATTAAAGTTGATTGCAAACCAAGTGCAGACAAAATTTTGCTGGAGTTCACTTCTGAGAGTGATTTAGAGTATCAGGTATTTTAAATTCCTACTCGTCCCCCTTTGTGCTATTCACAGAAGACACAAATGATGAATCTTGTGTACAGGTATTTTGCTCAGAGTAAAAGATTGACTTGTGTTCATTTTATCATTTAATTTCAGTTGTTGCAGATTGGTGGTTTTTACTTAATGAAGCACCATATGGAAGATCCTTTCTGTAATATTGAGGAAACTAGTAAATTCAGTGGTGTGAAAGTTCTTATGACTTCTGGAACATTCTTGCGAAGCCTTTCATTCTCTCCTGAGGTTCTTACCACTGATAAATCATTGCATTATCCTTCATTAGGTGATTCTTCTCTATGTGATGATGAAGTCCTAAAAGAAGATCAAGTATTGAGGGTTGCCTGTGATTCTTCAGTTTCAGATGTCCATCTTCATTTCTCTTCAAGTTTAACAGGTCTCTTGGATATAAATACTAAGGAACTGGGAAAAGACCTTAATGTGCCACATGCAAACCTGGAGAACTCTAGGTTTTCTTCAGGCATTGAGACCATGATGACTGCATGTGTTATGTCTTCTGATCTTCCTGGTTCTAATTGCCTCTTTCCTGAGGGAAACTTGACCTCTCTGTGTGGCGATGTGATCACTATCCATAGTTTTGACCGAGGTTCCACTAATGTGCATTCAAGTTGTGAAGGTGTTGGTGAGCTTCCTCACTTCGGGTTTTCTGATGGAACAAACAGTTGTTGCATTCATGTTTCAATGGCCCGCCAAACTGTAAATTACTGTCATAATCCCTATTCCTTTCTCTTTAACATTATTATCTGGAGAATTTTGAGTTATCTTATTGCAAAATATATTGTTTTAGGTGAAGATTTTTGGAACTATTGGCCAGCTTCTGTTCCCTACTGGGTTTGGGCCCGGTGTAAATGCTACATTTCATCGTATACTTGAATTGGGGTACGATATTTCTGGAAGTCAATTTAATTTCCTGCTTGTGCTTTCAATACCTATCTTGTTTTATCTTTACTCCCTGCTGCGTATTTCAACATGTTACTATTAGGTATAACAAAATTCAGGAGTGAAGTCCATTTGGTACTCCTGAGCTGTTTTATTTGGTCCATATTTCCCCTTTTTCTTGATGCCTCTTCATTTTTGTCACTCTTTGCTAATCGAACAACTTACTCCAATTTTTCCAAAAATAACGTCAATCCTTCAATTTATTACCATTTATATACGTTATTATTAATCAAAAAATCTGCTTGAGGATAGATATGGATATGTATGAATGTAAATAATAAGTGTCTAAATCGGTGTATTCTACTGAGTCACAATGAAGGCTACTTTCCTTCTGGGTGATTTATGTGTATACATGCTCCCTGATGATGTGATTTTCATATTCCATGGTAAAGGCTAGGAGTAGAATAATCATTTAAAGGGAGATTGACATGTTCCATTTTTTGGGCATTAGGGAGATTCACATGTTGAATGTTTGAAAAGTAGACCATGTTTCCATGTATTAATGTGACATTATGCAAATTTATAAGTCAAAAACTGTTTGTAGAGCCAGATTACTGCCACTACCATCTTGTCAATTGGTATTGGTTGCAAAAGTTCTCTTCTAATATGTCATGACTCTGGTTTTTAGTTGTTTATAATATAATGTTTTCATTTATTTGTTTCTTATTTGATATATTTGCTGCATCTGTGTTGTTTCCTTAACTTTAATTGCACCTTGTAATATGTACTGAATTAATTGATGTCTTGGGTTTTCAGAGGACCAAATGCATTGATGTTAACACCTGTATCAGCTATTGTGATAAACTCAATAAGGGCAGATAATGAAGCATACAGCAAAATGTGTTCCAATTCCCGATCTTCTTCACATATGCCCAATACTGCCTCCAAAAAATCGGTGGCTTCTTCTGGTTTGATTTCTGAATTGATCCAGTGTTCAAATGGGAATTCAAATCGATTTCGCTGCAGAGTAAGTTTCAACTTTCATTTAAAAGCAGTTGAAATGTATCTCTCTATTTGTTTCACTTATTGCCTACAGGTTGTCATTGTTTCTAAATAAGGTAACTGATATTTATGATCTATCTGTTTATGATTATGACAGGTTGTTGCTCTTCATGTCCTAATTTTACAGAAGAGGCCCATGCACTCTGGGCCTCTTAGTGTTGATGTTCCACTTGCTTGTTTTATATTAGGTGAGTTCCTTTCTATTTTATAGATTATTAGTGGAATACTCCAGATTTGTCTTCTTTAGATGTTTCCTAGTGTATAAGACCTGCACATATGTTTGAGCAGCTTTTTTGTTGCACCTAGCTTTGCTACTTCAAACTTTCTTAAATTAAGCTTTTTGGTTAGAAGCTCTAAAAGATCAAACTTGATGTTAAGAAAAGCATGCCCAAGATGTCAATCTTTTTTTCTCCAAGAGTTTACAGTTATCTTGCTTGTGGTTCTGGTGCATGCATTCTAAGTTCTATTATATCTCATTCTAGGGTTGTGTTTGTTATGAACAAGAATAGGTATGCTATGTGTGTATATGAGTTCATCTAGTTGTGTTCTGAAAGCTTGTTTTCATTATGCAAGAGTTCTTATTGGATAACTGTTGTCCAGTGCTACAAGATTTTCCATCCTCTTCTCCTTAACCACCCAATAATGTGGAAAGGGTATTTTATTCTATATAAGCATCTGACAGCAATAGTTTGTAGCAGAACACATTTATTGTTGCTGGGGGTCTTGCTTTTGGCCCTAACTTTGTGATACTCCATGTGTGCTGCTGGCTGCCCTAATTTCTTTGATTTTATTTTGGTCTTCCTTTGGAAGTTAAAGTTTTTCTATTATTCTTCCCACTTGCACATCTAGATGATGGGTCATCCTCTTGCTATTGCTGGGCAAATGCTGAAAGAGCAGCGACCCTGCTGAGGCTGCATGAACTCCAATCATCTGCCTTTGAAGCCAGTGATTGCATAGAGAAGTGGGTTGGGATACGGAAAACCTCCTGGTCCTCCACTGTGAATCATTTTCAAAGATTTTTAGAGAAGCATGGCAAGATTATTGTCAAAAACACTAGGTCAATATCTGATTCTTTTGATCAAGATTTTGCTGTCTCGGTTAGTTCGGGAAAGGCACTTAATGACTTGGATGAGGACCTCTACCTCCTGATATCTGTAATCTTCAAGGCCTGCATCAATAGATTCTGGGTGAGTTTATTGATTTGAGCATAATAGATTTACATAGCTGAAATGTGCACAGTAGATGTTTACCTCAATGCTTTCTACCTTGATTGCCTGTTTTGTGTGGACATGCTCAGTTGAATGAAGTATTTCTTCTTTGGCAGACCGTTTTTGCTGAAGAGATAGATTCTAATGCAGAAGTCAGCTTGTTAAAAGAACACCTTGTTGAAGTGGAGATGCCAATGCCTCCAATGAAAAACTTATGGGCCAGTGAAGTTTGTTACGTTAATCAGCTAACAGAGGCCAGGGACATGATCCAAAAACTTGTTAACAGGTAACTCTCAACTCAATGCTACAATTTTTGTAGAATATAATGTAAAATCCTTGCTCCCCCAAGGTTCATGTGTCGATTATGTAAATAATGTCGTAATATGATGGCTGTGCTGGTAGTGGCCCCCAGCTTTTTGTATATCATCTTAAAAGTCAACAAGAGATATAGCTGATTTATAACTGGTGTCTGTTCCATGTATATAGACTTAGATCAATTCAATGGTAAAACATCTTGAGTCAGTTTCTAGGGAAATAGATTTTCTGGTGCCTAACGATACAGAATTTTGTACTACGTTGTAATTTCAGTTGGGACATATGGTCAAATATTTTATGTAACAATCTCATGGGTGTTTTAAAGACACTGCTCTTACCAATCTAACTTAGAAATCAAATCTTGGGGGGTTTAAGGTTGAACATAATCTACCAAGTTTTGCCTTGCTTTTTTAATGAATAATATGGTTTTTCTGCCATATTTACTATTTTGAGGTAGTCTTGTGGCTTTTAAAGATTTTGATTCATTTCGCTGATTCTGCATTAGCCCATTTAACATGATTATGCACTTTTAAAGGAATTAAATTCAAATCCATTGGTGTTTTGCTCAAGTATTCTCTTTGGACTTGAATTTACTTTGAGGGAATCTGATAGAGGAGCCTTGAAGTCGTAAAGTTTGGAATTCAGAGTGGCAGAATACAATGAGAAAAGCAGTACTAAGAAAATTTAACTATATATAAAAAGCAATCTCATCGGTAATTATAAAACAAATTAGCTCAGTTGTAACTTGTAAGACACAAACAGTAAGACACAGCTTTTGAATTACAGAATTAGTGCAAATTTACGTTCCAACCCATACAATTTGTATAATACACAATACAATAATACAACAAAGAAATGGATGACAAGCAAAGTAAGCTAGTAACACATACGTATTGCACAGGGCTTCCGGAGAGGCGCCCATTTATTTAATTATGGAAATCAAACTCATTTTATAATATGTATGTATGTTATATAATATTTGCATCTTGTTTAAATTTTGAAAGACTTCAATTCAATACATTGCACCTATTCATCCTCTTCCTCCTGCCAACCTTTTCATAGAATCCCTCCAAGTAATGGCAACCCTTTTAGAAGGTCTCCGAGCAATCTTTTGCTCCCTCTTCCTCCCTGCAGTAAGTTTCAAGAAAATAAAGCAAAATTTTGATTAGGATAAGAAGAAAATAAATAAAACAATTTAAGATCTAGTAGCTAAGTGATTATATTGACAAATTGATGTACCTGCTTGTTAAGGTCTTCAGGCGGCAGGTTTGCATTGTTATCAACTGAGGTGCCCCAACTTGGAGCAACCATCAACAAGATCATGGATAACACTACAACGGCGCAAAAAAGCTTGTTAAGATAATTAGGAGCCATGAATGAAACTATGGATATACTAGTGTTTCTTTCGAGAGGAAATTGGGTTTGTGTTTTGGTTTTGATCCTTGCCACCTTTTATACAACAAAATCAACCTAGCACATTCATTTATTTAACAATTATTTTGTTTCTCAGTTGTTGGCCTTTTGAATTATTCTTTTTTCTTTTCCTACATCAAATCTTAATAAGGTCCATTTAAACTTTAATCAAAAAATTAAATTTAAAAAAAAATGCAAAATGCTTTACTTGTAATATTATTTGTAAAAGATTTTCATTATGAAGCATCTGATATTTTAAATAAACATTTTCATTCCAAAGCCTCCTTTTATCTATATATATATTTCTAAGTTTAACAAACAACATAAAATCGTCGAAAATATTGATACTAATCAGTTATGCAAGAAAAGAAACTTTGTTCATGCCCACCACTTTCAATAAACGAAATATATATGATAGTAATAAGAATCAGAAGTGAGTTAAAGGTGGCAAGATTTCTGAGATAATTAAGAAATATACTATTAATAATTCCTATAACTAGGAAATCCTTGGATATCTCCTTTAATTATAAATAATATTATCAGCAAGGAGAGTATTATTTCCTTCTTTGGTTACGCAAATTCACACATTTTAAACTGTTTATATCAACAAATATAATAATTGATATTCAAATGATCAACAAAGTTTGCAACTAGTTGGGGGATTACTTTAGAAATAATGTCATGGGCATGCATTATTATCAAGGAGGGTTGGTCGAATGTTTATGAAAGAGGAAAAGGTTACAATTATGAACAGGGCTTATAATTATGAGATCTTTGACTGCATATATAATTTTACTGGTTTTTAACAAAGCTCAACCACCATACCTGTGAGAAGAATGAGGTCCCCAGTCCACCTTTACATCTGCAAAAAACGCCTTTATGAACATGATGTACTGAAATGTGTTATTATGTATTCGGATTGGATTGAATATTTGAATTGGATGCTGCTTTCTTAAGACTTGGGCAGTTTTAGGCTAATGATCTATAACTTGGTGTTTGGTTAAAGAGAATTTAAGCCTTCTTAATCTTACTTTGTTGAGTAGAATTTAGCCTCTTTGAAGAGAGAAAACTGGTTAAACCCATAATTTCATGTCAGTTGTTAATTAGAAAGCATCTACCCAGTTTTGTCTTTGGCTTTAAACAGATTTTTCTGACTAGACATTAACATTAGCATGCATTTGGCATTGTATTTTCCTTTTTCAGATGTTGGAAATTAGCCTGCCTTATTGTTAATTAATATACTACTACTACTACTATAGTACTGATTAGACTAATTATAATTAGAGATTAGATTCAACCTGCAATACTTACTATATAAAGCAGGGATGGTTTCATTCCAATGTACTCTTTCAAATATGAATTTAACACTATCAAACTGGCTCTAGTGTCATTATCAAACTGGCTCTAGTGTCATTATTGAGACCAAAATTATTATGGGCTGAGGCTGAAAATGGTAGTACTTGTCATTTTAATTTGTTGTTCTTAAAATTCTCTCACTAATTAGGAGCCCTAGACTGAGAAAAATCAATTTCCTTCACGTTCTTTCAAATGCTGTTAAGATGGTGAGATTGGGTGAAGTTTGTTCCATTAATCAGCTAACTGAGGCCAGGAACATGATTCAAAAACTTGTTACAATTTTATTATGTAAACAATGTGGTAAATATGGTGGTTGTGCTGGTAGTGGCTCCAGCTTTTTGTATATCATCTTATGAGTCAACGAGATATATCATATATATGCTGATTTATAACTGGTGTCTGTTTAGATTTTCTGGTGCCTAACGATACAGAATTTCGTATTGTAATTTCAGTTGGGAGCATATGGTCAAATATATATATATATTTTTTTCTTTTTGGTACAAAGTCAAGTTGTGATTAACAAAGAAGGAGAGATCAAGGGTAGGAATAGGCAGTTTTAATTGTAGCGGCTCTGGTTGCCGCCTGCCTTGCTTCTTTTGTCAAAGGATGTACTCCGAAGAAGATTCCAAAGGTGTGAAATGATCTTGTGAGCGCCATGATGTCTTCCAAAATTGGTTGCTTTGTCCAATGCACCTTTGTACTGCCTTCAAAGATGGGCTTCCACTTCTTGTTGCAGTCTTTGCACCATACGCTGTCTATCCCATGATGTTTCAGCCTTATAAGCGCCATCCTTGCAAGTAATAATCGAGCCATTGCTGTATTCTCTGCCGCGAGGCTTCTGACTAAGACAACAACATCTCCATTAGTTCTTCTCGCTATGGCTGCTCCTCCATACCAGCTTGTTCCTTGCATTTTAACGACTTCAAGAAAGAGCCACCAATCATTGGCTTCTGCAAGTGGTAGTGTTTCAGCTCTAGCCAGTTGTATCCTCCTGTTATCTGTTATTTTGCACGTCTTGGTTGCTAGGTTGGGGTTCTTCTCTTTCTCGAACGCTTCCAACAAAGTGTTTCCTAGCTGCTGGATTCTCTTCAAAAGACCTTGAGGGTTTGGTCTGGCTCCTTGAAACATACATTCATTTCTTTGTAACCAAATCAACCATAGAGTTGTAGCGAAACTAACCGTGAACCATAGATTTTCTTGCTTTTCCATGCCTTGTTTCCCTAGCCACTGAAAAATCCACTGTCTCAAGTTAACATTGTCGAAAAGATCTGTTCTAATTCCTAAGTTGGAGCCAAACCAAATTGCTTTTGCAAAGGGGCATAGCCAGAACAGGTGCTCCACAGTCTCTTCTCCTTCTCCGCATAAAACACAATGCTCATCTTTCCCAATATTTCTCCTTAGCAGTTCTGCTTTAACTGGGAGGCCATTTGTGCAGACTTTCCATAGGAAAACAACCATTTTGAAGGGAATTTTTAATTTCCACAAGGCCCGCCATTCCTTTTCATGTGAGAAATCTAACCTTCCGCTATATTCTTCATTAAAAATCTGTTTGTGAGCCTCTTTGACAGTGAAAGTTCCGCTGTAATTTTCCTTCCATACTATTTTATCTTCTCCCCCAAAAATAGAAATAGCTCTGCTGGTGAGATTTTGTACCTCCGATTCTTGTAACAGGATGCTCACTAGCCATTCATCCCAAGTTCTACTCCTCGGGCATAGGAGCCTGTTGATTGGTACACCTTCGCTGTTATTCATTTCATTTGCAAAACTGACTTCCACTCTTCCATCTCTTGCCCATAGTCGATTTCCTGACCACGTTTGGATATCCAAACCTTTTAGGCAAATGTTTCTGCCTTCTAGGACGCTTTTCCACATCCATGAGTCCCCTTGCTTTGGGGAAACTTTGCTGAAATCCTCTGCTTTGCAGTACTTGGCTTTTAGCTGGGTAGTTAAGAGGGATCTTGGTTCATTTAAAATCTTCCACGCCTGTTTCGTTAGGAGAGCTTTGTTGATGTGTTCGGCTTTTCTAATACCAAGTCCTCCGGCGCCTTTGGGTTTGCAAACAGTGTCCCAGCTCTTCATATGCAGCTTCCTCTCGTTCTCCTCGTGACCCCACCAGAAGTTTCTGGTAGCTTTGTCAATTGAATCACATATCCCCTTAGGTGCTTTGAGGCATGACATTTGGCATATGGGGATATTAGCCAGAGTAGCTTTGATTAGTGTCAATCTACCTCCCGGTGAAAGTAATTGTGACTTCCACCCTTGAAGCTTAGTGTTGATCTTTTCCACTAATGGTTGGAAGCATTCTTTTCTTCTCCTTAGTTTGCCCAGGTCAACTCCCAAGTATTTCCCTGCTTTATCAGCTTCTTTCACTCTTAGTATTCCCCTAAACCATCTTCTATGGTTTTGTGGGCAGTTTGGACTTAACAGAAGTTCCGATTTGTTAAATTTGATCTTCTGACCAGAGATATGACAAAAGTCCTCCATGATTTTCCGAATATTTCTGCAGGAATGGACATTCGCCCTGAAGAATAAGTAGCTGTCATCGGCGAACATAAGGTGGTTAATAGGCTGGCTACCTCTGCAGATGGTAATTCCTTCCACTTGCCTGCTTTGTTGTGCTTTTATGAGCATCAAGGAGAAAATATTTTGGCAGAGGATGAAGAGATAAGGTGATATGGGGTCGCCTTGTCTTAGCCCTCTCAAGGGTTTGAAGGGCTGTAGGATGCCACCATTAAAAATGATTTGATATGAGACAGTACTAATGCACTGCTGAATCATCCGAATCCAATGCTGGTTGAATCCCATCTTCTTGAGAACATGTGTGATGAACTTCCAGCTAAGCCTGTCATAGGCTTTGTTCATATCCAGCTTTAGAGCTCCAAGATATCCCTTGCCTTGTTTCTTCTTCATAACTGTCTCTATAATCTCACCTCCCAGAATAATGTTATCCCCGATAGCTCTCCCCTGGACAAAGGCCGATTGATAAGATGTTATCACATCTTTCAGTATATTCTTCAATCTGTTGACTAAAACTCTTGAGATGATCTTATAGGAGACGTTGCAGAGACTTATGGGCCTGTAATTCGACACCTCTAATGGTTCTTTCTTCTTCGGGATCAAGGCTATGAGGGTTTTATTTAATTCTTTGAGTATGTTCCCTGAGTTGAGGAATGCTAGTGAGGCTTCAGTTGTGAGGCTGCCAACAATATCCCAGAAATTGTGGTAGAAGGCTCCTGGTTTGCCATCTATACCTGGTGCTTTCAAGGGATGGATTTGGAAGGCTGCTTCCTTCACCTCTTCTGCAGTGAAAGGTTTTCCTAAACAATCCTTCTGATCATCTGAAAGAGTGGGAATCCCAATTCCTTGAAGGATATTCTCTATTTCTTCTTCATTCGCCTCATTGTTATCCTGGAAAAGCTTCTTGAAACTATTAAGGAAGGTGTCTTCAATCTCTTTCTGGTTATCGGTGACAATCCCTCTGCTGTTTTTTATAATTCTAATTATGTTCCTTGTCCTCCTTTTGGCAGTCACTGTGTGAAAGAATTTGGTGTTCCGGTCCCCCCTGATGATCCAGTTAGACCTGGATTTTTGCATCCATAGAATCTGTTCCTGTTCCAGAACAGTTTCCAATTCATTCCTTATCAAGCTTTCTTTTATCCGAAACTCTTCTTTGTCCACCGTGGATTGCACTTCTGCAAGCTCTTTTTCAAGAGCTTTCTTCCTCTGTGTGATATTACCAAACACATTCTTATTCCAATTTTGCAGACATGATTTTGTAATCATGAGTTTTCTAGCCAATTTAAAGGCTGCAGAGCCTTGTACATGGCAATTCCAAGCCCCTTGAACTACTTCTTTGCATTATGGGTGAGAAACCCACATTAACTCGAAACGATATGGCCTCTTTCTAAAAGGTGGCCTCTTCTCCATCTGAATCAGCAATGGTCCATGATCTGAGATAGCCACCGGAAAATTGGTAAGTACTGCTTCTTCAAATTTTCTGAACCAAGCCGGTGTCGCAAACGCTCTGTCAAGCCTTTCCCATGTTCTGTTCCCCTGTTCTCTATTATTGAACCAGGTAAAGTGAGCCCCTTGTGCTGGTATCTCCATGAGCGAACAGTTGTCAAGACATTCTTTTAGTGCCTCAGCTCCTGTTAGGGTGGAGGAGGATTCAGAAACTTTATCAGTGGATTTAAGTACCTGATTAAAGTCTCCCATCACTATCCATTCCGCATCAGTGGGCAATGAATGCTTGAACTGAACCAGTTCATTCCATACTCTTTGTCTATTTCTTTGTTGCGGACTCCCATATATGCAAGTCAGCCAGAAAGATTTATTCTCACAAATAATATAAGCAGAAAGAAGATTTTTATTAATGGATAATATTTCTACATTAACCTCCGGTTTCCACAAAAGAAGAGTTCCCCCACTAAGCCCATTGGCTGAGGTTCCCTCCCAGCATTCAAACCCCCAATTCTTGACTAGTTTGCTAGCCTTTGTAACCGAGGCTTTGGTTTCCATCAAAAAGCAAATCTGGACATTGTTTCTTAGGACCATATCCCTCCCATAAGACACTGTTAGAGGCTGGCCCAGGCCTCTAACATTCCAGCTGAGCAGATTCATATCTCTGGTGGAGGCTGTTTTGGGGCAGCCTGCCTCAACCCCTCAGTTTGTGGTGCATCTTCAGGTTGTGGAGAGCTTCTTCTCCTGATTCTTCTTTCTAACTCTACTTCATTTCCAGAATCCATCTCATATTCTTCTCTTTTCCTTTTTTGTTCCCCATCCTTTCTGTCTTCTGCTTCTTCTCCTCCTTGTGACTCACTTCTTGGAGAGGGGGTATCATTGAGAAAAGCTGACACCAAATCCTCTTCATTAACTGAGCAAATGAAGCTCGGGCTTCTTGGGTTAAATTCTTCTCCTATGCCCAGAGATATGCCAGTTGTAGTAGGCTCCTGGTCTCTAAGCTGTGTGTTGATGATATTGAACAGACTTAGACTCTCTCCCACATTGCTTAAACTCCCTTCTTCCATCTGCAGTTTTAATTCAAAGCAAATAGCTTCACTGCTAATCATACCAGTCTCCCTGGCCCTCCTTTCCGCAGCTGTGCTGCTTTCTGGCCTTTCTCCTGCTGGGATTGAACTCAATTTTGCATTTGTAAACACTGCTCCCCCCTCCGGGGTGCTTATCCATCTAGGTACATTTTCTGGTGACTGGATAGTTGGGTCATTATTGTGCCTGTTTTGCATGTCTTCCAGTAGTTGCTCCGATTGTCTGACCAGTTCTTCACAAATGTGTTCGAAGCGAGCATGTTCTCTTTCAAAGCTGTATTGCATGTCCTCCAAGTCCGCAAGGTTCTGGAATCCTCTTGAGTGTCTTTCCTCTAAAAGCTCCAGCCGCCTTACCGAGTTATCAAATTCTGTCTGGGATCAAGGATAGGCTCAATCGATTGTTGGTGGAAGGTAAAAGGTTCTGTTTCTAATTCTGGTGGTACGACTTGGATTGGAGTGACTTGCAACGATTCTGCCTGCAGAGAGAAACTTACTTGAAGATTTTGCAAAGCTGCATACGTTTCTGCAAGATCATTATCATTAAGGCTTGCTGTTGCAGTGGCATTTTCCGTTAGTTCAGAGAATTCAATGACTTCAGTATCTGCCCTTTTTTCTTCTTCAGTAAGTTGAGCCTGTTGTTCTTGATTCAACGGCTGGTTTGTATCAATGAGATCAGCGGTGTTTCTATTACTATCTCCAATCTCCTCTGGACCCATGAGCATCAGGGATTCTAACTGGGTTTGGATCTCTTCTTGTCTATGTGGGCTGCCTTGACTTTCATTGGATTCTGATGTTGAATCTTGACTCTGGCCCATCTCGGCATGTGTTTGACTAGCATGTATCTCCAACGTGCGAGTAATGTGTTCCTCCTCCATACAAGTTCCACTCGGGCCAGCTTCATCTGCTACTGTCTCCTCAAAGTTTGTGATGGTTTTCTGTCTGACTCCCATAAGTCTGTCTTCCCAGATTTGTTCTGATCTTCTCCTGTTCCTATCTCCCCTGTCAAGTCTATTGTGTCTCCTACCAGCTCGATTCAGAAATGCTCGCATCCTGTTGGAAAATAGGAAGTTGCGAGGGTCCTGGACAATTGGGTACCCATACCTGTCAGAGGCTTCACTCATCCTCTGGCTAACCATCCTCTCTATATCAGCATTTCCCCATTGGCAGAACTGATGGTTGTGGCCTATCATTCCACATGAAAGGCAGAGTTTGTGGACCATCTCATACCTGAATTCAACCCATAGGGTAGCACCATTGTCCATTTCCAAAGTAGCACCTGGAGCAAGTGGAAGGTTGTAGTTGATAGCTACTCTCACCCGCATAAATCTAATGTTTCTGGGCCTCTCATACTCCCAATCGACACTAATTATCTCTCCTGCTGATCGTGCTAGCCTTTGTGCCATATCAGGGAATTGATATTCAAAGGGCAATCCCCATATCTGCAGCCATAGCTCAATCGTATCGATTCTTGTTTCTCGAAGGGGGGTATTGGGCTGCCATTTGACTGTGGCAAATAGAGCTCCATCAAAAGCCCATGGAGTTCGTTCTAGTGCTCTCCTTCTATCATCTTCATTGTTGATGTGGATGAGATATCTATCTCCTTCTCTTCCCATTACAGTGGCTCGTCCCTCTGTTTCCCACTCTCTGTCTATGAAACTCTGAATGCTTTGGGTTGAGAATCTTCTCATGTCCACCAGGAGCCCTATAATACAGTCTTTTGCTTCATTTGCCCTCTGTGCACTCATCTCTTGTCTGGTAGCTTTGATAAGATGACTGATGCGGGTTCTTAAGAAAGGCTGTGGTGGTGGTTGGATTCCTTGAATGCAACTATTGTTCTCTTCCCCACTTTCCTCTGTTGCTGAATCGCTGTCAGTCCAGCTACAAACCCTACTAGGAGAAAAGTTGGGTTGTTGATTCATGGTACCAGGGTGAGGGTTTTGAAGGTACTGGTAGTTAAACGAGCTAAAGAGGTTCAGGTTAAAGATTTTAATGCAAGGTTTGCATTTAACATAGGGGGAGAAACGTCTGTTCAGTTTCTCCCACTTGAATTTTGCCTCGATCTTCATCGTAGCAATCTGATGTTTCTCTCCTATGCTCAAGAGGCGGCTAGGTGCAGGTTCCCAAAAACGCCTCTTACTCTGAGTGGCTTGTGGGCAACAGTCCCGATTAAATAAGCGACGCAAGCAAAAGGAACCGAAGGCACGCTTGGTCTAGCTATTGAATAGTAACAATGATGAGGGAATTGCAGAAGGTTTAGTTCAACCCGACCGATTAGGTGATAACAGGTGGCTGGGCGAAAAGGTTTTTAGAAAATTAGGCCAATCAAAAGGGATTAATTTTTTAATCAGAAAGGAAAGGTTAGTGAAGAGGGTTGTTGATCTAATCGAAAAGATTAAAAGCAGAAAGGATTTGGGAAGGAATCAGAAGGTTAAACGTTTTCGGTTGGGAGCTAGGGTTACGGCTAAGATGAGATTGCTCCGGCAGGGTTAAAACGAACTCCGATAGGGAGGGACGCTCTCAATTTTGAGAGAAAAGCACGCGCGCGCGTGTCGGTATATATGGTCAAATATATATACTAAATAGTATTTGAAAGATCTAGCCAATTTACTAAAGGCCCTTTCTGAGAATCGATGAGGAGGTTCCATTTGAACTTTTTTTGTCATTTTCTGTCTTTTCCCACTTGCCAAATTACTAAGAAGACCCTAGGTTAGTTTCTAGCCAATTCTTGTTCTTGAGCCCTTTTTTGTGAGCCTTTTTTTGTAATTATCCTTTCCTTTCACATAAATGTTATAATAAATCATATCCTGTTAATTATCTAGGATTATAACCTAATCTCTTCAGGCCTTTCATGTCCATATGAAGAAGAGAGTAAACTTAGTTTTTGTTTAAGTGCTACACACCTTAAAGGAGGAAACAAAATTGAAGCTATTGCACCTGTCCATGTACAAACTAATATTTACTATTTATTGCTAACGTTAGGTCATATGCTCAATGTTAATAGTATAGCTTTTTAAAGATGCAAACACATTTAAAATCATAATACTTTCGAAATTTTCTATGTATCAAACAATTTAATTCAAATAGAAAATTGTTTAAAGGAGTAGATTGCTGAACGCCTGACGCGCCAGCGCGGGCCGATCCACTTATTCTTTATTATTCTGAATTCTAGAACTCTTCATTCATGTCATGTAACAAACTCCTGCTCGACCAATCCAACTTACAAATTAAGTCCTGGGGAGGTTAAGCTTGAAAATAAATTACCCACTAGTTTTGCCCTGCTTTCTTAACATATATAATGATCTTTAACGGCCATATTTAGTATTTTTAGCTTATTAGCCAGTCTTCTTGGCTTTAAAAGATTTTGATTGATTATGATTCTGTGTCATTCCATTTAACATAATCTGCACTTTTAAGAAATCAAATTCAAACCCATTGGTGTTTTGCTCAAGTCAAGTATTCTCTTTGGACTTGAATTTTACTTTGTGAGGGAATCTGAATAGCCCGAAGTTTGGAATTCAAAGAGGAGGCAGAATACAATGAGTAAAACAGTAGTAAGAAAATTTAACTATATTATATATGAAAGCAATCCCATCGGTGATTATAAAATAAATTATCTCAATCGTAAGGCACAAATTTTAACTCAAAAGGTCAAATGAGTAAATCTTTTGGGGTCATATATATGGACGTCCAAATATTCATAATCACATGTTCTTTATGTAAACCTGCAGCTTTTGAATAAGTGCAATATATTAAGTTACAACTTACAACACATATATTATGTATAACACACAGTACAATAATATATTAAACAGAAACGGAGTACACATAATATGACACATAGTGAGCTAGGATACATATTGCATAGCGTTTCTTTCTGGAGAGACATTTATTTATGGAAATCCAACTCTTTATTTTATACACACACAAAATATATTTCTTTGAATTCTGAAACACTTCAAAGCATTGCACTTATTCATCCTCTTCATAAACCTAGCGCAGTCCCAGTCGTAGCAGCCCACCCTTACCACCACCACCTTGCAGATGCCTTCTTCCTCCTCCTCCCGCCCTTCCTCCCTGTAGTAAGTTTCAAGAAAATAAGGCAACATCTTTTATTAGAATAAAAGAAAATTAAACAATTTAAGAGAATTTTTGTATTAGTTATATATCAATTTGATTAAGCAATTAATCTTGCTTCCCGCTTTGGATTAGCTCAGTGATTATATTGACAAACTGATATACCTGCTTGTTAAGGTCTTCAACTGAGGCGCCCCAGCTTGGAACAACCATCAACAATATGGATAACGCTACAATGGCGCAAAGAAGCTTATTAAGATAATTAGGAGCCTTGGCCAAAAAAAAAAAAAGATAATTAGGAGCCATGAAACTATGAAGATATATTTTCCTTGAAGTAGGGGCTTTTATATATATATGCTAGTGTTTCTTAATTTTGAGAGGAAATTGAGTTTGGGTTTGTGTTTTGGTTTTGGTCCTCGGCACCTTTTATACAACAAATCAACCCTAGCAGTAGCACCTTTATTTAACAATTATTTTTCTCAGCTGTTGGCCTTTTTATTTTCCTTCATCAAATCTTGATGATTTCCATTTAAAAATTAACTAATAAATTAAAAGTTTAAAAAATGAACATGCAAAATGCATATGCTTGTAATATTAGTAAAAGATTTTCATGATGAATCATATGATCATGTTTTAAATAAACATTTTTCATTCCGAAGACTCCTTCCTTTCTATATATTTCTAATAATTCCAACTAGGAAATCCTTGAATATCTCCTTTAATTATAAATAAAAATAATACAATTAAGAGTATTTTTTCCTTCTTTGATTACACAAATTCACACATTTTTGATTATTTATGTCAACAATATAATAATCGATTTACAAATGATAACAAAAGTTTGCAAATAGTTGGGGGAGTTGATCGATCATAGGCTAATGATCTATAACTTGGTGTTTGGTTAAAGAGAATTTAAGCCTTCTTAATTATCTTACTTTGTTGAGTAGAATTTAGCCTCTTTGAAGAGAGAAAACTGGTTAAACCCATTTCATATCAGTTGTTAATTAGAAAGCATCTACCCAGTTATGTCTTTGGCTTTAAACAGATTTTTCTGACTAGACATTAGCATGCATTGGCATTGTATTTTCCTTTTTCAGATGTTGGAAAACAGCCTGCTTCATTGTTAATTAATATAACTAATACTAAACTAATAAGAGACTAGATTCAACCTGCTATACTATATAAAGCGGGGATGGTTTCAAATTCCAATGTACTCTTTCATATATGAATTTAACTATATATCAAACTGGCTCTAGTGTCATTAGTGAGACCAAAATTATTATGGGCTCAAATTGGTAGTACTTGTCAATTTAATTTGTTCTTCTTAAATTTCTCTTACTAATTATTAGGAGCCCTAGACTGAGAAAAATCAATTTCCTTTGCTTTCTTTCAAATGCTGTTTAGAGGCTTATTACTCAAAAAGGCCCCTGAAGTTACACAAAACGGTCAAATAAACCCCTGAACTCTAATTGCAGCCAAATAAGCCCACGAACTTTTAAGAATGACCAAATAAGCCATTTTCTAATGCCTAAATGCTAAAATAAGGACTAAATGTTTCAAGATTTTCTTAAATAAGGATCAAAATACACAATTCCAACAAATTAAAACACATACTTAGCAAATTTTCACAAATTAGGGAATCCTTAAATGAAAACCAATGCTTCTCAAGCGTACACATTAATATTTATAGAAAAATGATATTATCGTGTTAATTAAAAATCAAACCCTATTAATCAAAATAAATTCATTAAACGTAATATGATACAAAATTATCGTGAATTTTTCAGTTTATATATCTCACGTACTAGTATTAACTTACATTGTATCCAATTTGTAAAAAAATATTAAGTATGTATTCTAATTTGTTGAAATTGTGTATTTTGATCCTTATTTGAGAAAATCTTGAAACATTTAATCCTTATTTCAGCATTTAGCCATCAGAAAAGGGCTTATTTGACCTTTTATAAGAGTTCAGGGGCTTATTTGGTTGCAATTAGAGTTCATGGGCTTATTTGGCCGTTTCGTGTAAGTTCAGGGGCCTTTTTGAGCAATAAGCCGCTGTTAAGATGGTGAGATTGGGTGAAGTTTGTTAGGTTCATCAGCTAACTGAGGCCAGGGACATGATTCAAAAAACTTGTTGCAATTTTTTTCAAATATTGTGATGTAAAATCTTTGTTCCCCCGGCCCCTTAAGGTTCATGTATCAATTATGTAAACAATGTCGTAAATATTTACTATTTTTTTAGGTGTAGTCCTTTGGCTTTAAAAGATCTTTTGATTGATTATGCATGCTTCTGTGTGTCATTCCATTTAACATAATCTGCGCGCACTGTTAAGAAATCAAATTCAAATCCATTGGTGTTTTGCTCAAGTCAAGTATTCTCTTTGGACTTGAATTTTACTTTGTGAGGGGAATCTAAATATCTGATAGCCTTGAACTTTTGGAATTCAGAGTGGCAGAATATACAATCATGAGCAAAACAGTAGTAAGAAAATTTAACTATATATATATAAGCAATCTCATCGGTAATTAGAAAACAAATTATCTCAATTCTAAGTAATTAGACACATATGTTCTTATGTAAACCAGCTTTTGAATGAGTGCAATTTTAAGTTACATACAACCCATATAATACACAATACAAATGATAACCAAGAAATGGATATGGATGAGTACAAAGAAAGTAAGCTCGCGGTTAAAAAAAAAACCCAAAGTAAGCTAGTAACACACATTTTTATTTATTGCATATATTATAGGGGGCTTCACCAACCATTTTATTTATTTATGGAAATCCAATACTTTGCATCTTAATTTGTTTGATTTCTCTGTAAGACTTGAATGCATTGCAATCATCCTCTTCCTCATCCTAGCAGCCATCCTAGCAGCCCATGATCATTATTATTAATTGTCCCAACACCAACCCCAATCCCAGCACCAACTCCAACCCCAGCCACAACACCAAGCAATCCTCTTCCTTCCTGTAGTATATTAAGTTTGAAGAAAATAAAAGCAACATTAATTTAATTAGAATAAATAAAGCAATTTAATTAAGATCTAGTAGCTCAGTGATTATATTGACAAACCTGCTTGTTAAGGTCTTCAAGCGGCAAGTTCTTAACTGAGACGCCCCAACTTGGAGCAACCATCAAAAATATAGATAACACTACAACAACGGCGCAAAACAGTTTGTTAAAATTATAATTAGGAGCCATGAGAAACTACGAATATATATTTTCCTTGAAATAGAGTGGCTTTGTGTATATATACTGGTGTTTCTTTCGAGAGGGAATTGGGTTTGTGTTTTGGTTTTGGTTTTGGTCCCCGGTGCCCTTTTATACAACAAAATCAACCTAGCACCTCCATTTAACAATCATTTTTTCTTATTTATTTATTCTTTTTTCTTTTCCTTCATCAAATCTTGATGTTATCCATTTAAAGATTAATTAATAAATTAAATTTTGCAAAAATGAACATGCGAAATGCTTATTTACTTATAATATTAGTAAAAGATTTTCATGATGAAGCATATGATATTTTAAATATACATTTCCATTGCCAAGCCTCCTTTACTCTATATATGTATTTCTAAGTTTAACTAAAAAACATAAAATTGTAGAAAAGGATACTAATCAGTTATACAAGAAAAGAAACTTTGTTCATGGTCACCACTTTCAATAAGCAAAATATATTATAATATTATTAATAGTAATAAAAATTATAAGTGAGTCCAAGGTGGCAAGATTTTTGGGTAAGAAATATCAATATTTTTTATAACTAAGAAATATCGTTGAATATCTCCTTGAATTATAAATAAGGACTAATGTCTAAATTAGGTATAAACCTTTCTAAACTTGCTCAACTTGAGTCTAAACCTTTAAATATGATCAAATTTGGGGTTAATTGCTCAAATAAGGGGTTAACGTTTGTCAAAATGCTCAAATAAGGGCCCGACATCTAAAATTCTTACGCGTCATCCAAACTGACGCCAGGCCCTTATTTGAGCATTTTCGATAACGTTAGGCCCTTATTTGGTCAAATTAAAAGATCAGGCCCTTATTTGAACATTTTGGCAAACGTTAGGCCCTTATTTGAGCAATTAGCCCCAAATTGTGCCTAAACGTTAGCAAATTGCACCAAATTACGCCTATTTTGGACGGAAATTTGGAATTTTAGTAACGGCGCGTGCGTTTCACTGCCACAATTCCGTCCAAAATAGGCCCAATTTGGTACAATTTGCTAACGTTTATACCCAATTTAGTCCTGTTTAAAGGTTTAGACTCAAATTGAGTAAATCTGGAAAGGTTTAGACCCAATTTAGACATTAGGCCTTATAAATATAAATAATATTAGAGTTTTTTTTTCCTTGTTTGGTTACGAAAATTCACACAATTTTTAACTGATTATATCAACAAAATAATAATACATTTTCAAATGATCAACAAAGTTTGCAAATAGTAGGGGAAGTTGATTGGTTACTTTCAAAATAATGTCATCAGTCATGGGCATTACTATCAAATAGGGTTGGTCGAATGTTTATGAAAGAGGTAATTAGGTTATAAATATGAATAGGGCTTACTATTAATTTATGAGAGAATGAGGTCCCCACCATCGTATCTGCAAAATGCCTTTATGATCATGTTGTACTGAAATGTATTATGCATTCGGATTGGTTTGAATTGGATGCTGTTTTCTTAAGACTTGGGCAGTTTTAGGCTAATTAATGATAAAGAATTTCGTATTATAATTTCAGTTGGGGGCATATGGTCAAATATTCTTTGTTATTCTGAATTCTAGAACTCTGATCATTCATGTCAATTGTCAAGTAACAAACTCATGGGTGTTAATTTTAAGACACTGCTTTGACCAATCCAACTTACAAATTAAGTCCTGGGGGAGTTTAAGCTTGAAAACAGATTACCAAGTTTTGCCCTGCTTTCTTAACATATATAATGATCTTTAACGCCCATATTTACTATCATTAGGCAGTCTTTTGGCTTTAAAAGATTTTGATTGATTATGATTATGTGCCATTCCAAGTTTTGCCATGCTCTTTTGACATGTAATGGTTTTTGCTGCCATATCTACCATTTTAGTTCGTCTTGTGGCTTTTAAAGACTTTGATTGATTTCGCTGATTCTGCATCAGCCCATTTAACATGATTATTATATTATGCACTTGTAAAATTTGGAATTCAGAGTGGCAGAATACAATGAGAAAAGCAGTGCTAAGAAAATTTAACTACTATATGTAAAAAGCAATCTCAACGGCAATTATAATAAAACAAAGGGTTTATATATAATACACTGTCGGTGGAATTTAACAGACTACACAAGCAGGTCTTGAAGGGTGATATGTGTCCCCTAGGGAGTAGTGACTAGATTGAAATAATTAAAATTTAATTAATTCTAAAAATGAACATGTGTCAACTCCACAACTCACATATGAAATCCAAAATTTACACCGCCGTTGTATCAAATAATTACCCTAAAAGAAATTATCTCAATTGTAAGACACAAACTTTAAGACACATAGCTTTCGAATTGGTGCAAATTTAAGTTCCAACCCATACATTATGTTATGTATGGATAATACACAGTAAAATAATTTATGTAAGATATTATTTAAGGAAATCCAATATATTGCATCTTGTTTGCATTGCACCTATTCATCCTCTTCCTCCTCCCAGCAGCCCATTAAGATTAAGCTCAAGCCCAAGCCCAAGCCCAAGATCAAGCAATAATCCTCTTCCTCTCTGTAGTAAGTTTGAAGAAAATAAAGCAACTTTTTTAATTAGAATAAATAAAACAATTTAAGATCTAGTAGCTCAGTGATTATATTGACAAACTGATGTACCTGCTTATTAAGGTCTTCAAGCTGCAAGTTTTTAGTCTCATCGTTATGAACTGAGGCGCCCCAACTTGAAGCAACCATCAAAAATATTGATAACACTACAATGGTGCAAAAAAGTTTATTAAGATAATTAGGAGCCATGAGAAACTATGAATATATATTTTCCTTGAAGTAGTTGGCTTGTGTATACTAGTGTTTCTTTTGAGAGGAAATTGGGTTTGTGTTTTAGTTTTGGTCCTCCACGCCTTTTATACAACAAAATCAACCTAGCACCTCCATTTAACAATCATTTTTTCTTATTTAAATTATTCTTTTTTTTATTTTCTTTCATCAAATCATGATGGGATCCATTTAAAGATTAATTAATAAATTAAATTTTGCAAAAATGAACATGCGAAATGCTTATTTACTTATAATATTAGTAAAAGATTTTCATGATGAAGCATATGATATTTTAAATATACATTTCCATTGCCAAGCCTCCTTTACTTATTATGTACTTATTTCTAAGTTCAACAAAAAAAAAACATAAAATTGTAGAAAATGATACTAATCAGTTATGCAAGAAAAGAAACTTTGTTCATGGTCACCACTTTCAATAAACAAAATATATATTATAATATTAATAGTAATAAGAATTATAAGTGAGTCCAAGGTGGCAAGATTTTTGGGTAAGAAGTATTAATAATTTTTATAACTAAGAAATCCTTGAATTATAAATAATATTAGAGATTTTTTTTTTCTTCCTTGTTTGGTTACGCAAATTCACACAATTTTAACTGATTATATCAACAAAATAAGTAATCGATTTTCAAAAATGATCAACAAGTTTGCAAATAGTAGGGGAAGTTGATTGGTTACTTTCGAAATAATGTCATGGGCATTACTATCAAATAGGGTTGGTCGAATGTTTATGAAAGGTTATAAATATGAACAGGGCATAATTTTACTGGCTTTTTTTAACAAATTAGCTCAACCACCAAACTTGTGAGAATGAGGTCCCCACCTTCATATCTGCAAAAAGCCTTAATGAACATGTTGTACTGAAATGCATTATGTATTCGGATTGGATTGGATTGAATTGTAAGACTCGGGCAGTTTTATGCTAAAGAGAGTTGAAGCCTTAATCTTACTTTGTTAAGTAGAAATTAGAATTTAATTTAGCCTCTTTGAAGAGAAAACTGTTTAAACCCATTTCATTTAAGTTCTTAAGCAAGCATCAACCCAGTTATTTCTTTGGCTTTAAACAGATTTTCTTCTGAAATAGATATTACTTATTAGCATGCAGTTTCCTCTTTCTGATGTTGGCAAATGCCCTGTCTTATGGAGTAGTAATTAGTAATATTATTACTAGTACTAATAGTAAGAGATTATTGAGTAATTATCAAGTGGATCAGATCTACCACGTCATTCGTGGTCCCGACCAATAAGATTTTGACAAATCAGAGTTTTTCCTACAATTTCTAAAACTCTAGCCAATTAATGTCCTAAATTTAGGGACTTAACCTGTCTAGTGAAACTAGGGGCTAAACTTGGTGCTAAATTTATGCCTAAATTTTAGAAAGAAATCCGACTTGTCAAAATCTTATTGGTCGGGACCGCAAATGACGTGATGGACCCGATCTACCTAATAATTTCTCCAAGTTTCTCAACCTGCAATAGTTACTATATAAAGCAGGGATGGTTTCAAATTCCAATGTACTCTTTCGTATATGAATTTAACACTATATATCAAACTGGCTCTAGTGTCATTATTGAGACCAAAATTAATATGGGCTGAAAATGGTAGAACTTGACATTTATGCTCTTAATAAATTTTTCTCTTACTAAGGAACCCAAGGGTTTTCAAGCGCTGCTTAATTAGTACTGAGAGTTAAGGACTTGGGGATGTTTCTGAATTGTTAATGCTACTATTGTTTAAGGTTGTTTTTCCAATATAATAATATGGTTTCTTATTTTCTTAAGAAGAAGAATAAAAAGAGAGGAATAGGTGCAGAAAAGGAGTAGTGGAAAAGGTCGTCGACGTTTTTGAAAAGGGCTTGTCCATGAAAGGTTTTGGACTTTTGTCAACCTTGCTGTCGAATGTCGATAGAACGTAGATTCCTTCCAACTTCTCTTTTCTGATAACTTTTGCCCTTTCCTCTCGTCCTTTTACTGTTCCTAGGGTTCTCCAAAGTCCGAAGTGAGAATATTTTTCAGTTTAATACTAGTATACAATATTCTCAACTGTACTTTTTAGAAATCTATGGTACCCCACATATTATTTTCCATTGGTCATCCAGGGGAGGGGGAAAATGGTTAAACAGACCTATATGTATATGTATGATGTTTCAGTCACTCCATTTTTACTCAGGCATCTTTCTTTTTCTGTCTCTCAAACTTGAGAGGGTTTTAAAAAAAAAAAACTACTATAGTATTCGAGAAAAGTGCAATCATATTTAAGCACCCCACATTGCCAGTCAGCCAGATACCATACCACACTCTTTTTGTACCTTCTCTCTTCCTAAGCGAATTTCTTTCTCTCTCTCTCTCTCACACCCAGAGGGACTTTCAGACATTGTTCCATTGGCCAGTTTCTTTCTCCATTGTGCATTTCAGACACTAAAATTGTGTGAACTCTTGTTTCTCTCTTCATCAAACTCTCAAATACTTGGCAACCTTAATTTCAAGTTCCTTCCAGCTCTCTTTTGTTGTGCTAAGATGTCAATGCCACCACTAGTCCAGCAACCACCGCCGGGGGTGCCTGTGACCCAAGTTCAGCAGCCATACGAGTCTCACGCCGCCCATGCTTCGATTGGCCCTGTTATTGCTGTGCTTGTGGTGATCGTAATCTTAGGCATACTGGCAGGCATGATTGGGCGGCTCTGCACAGGCAGGAAAATCATGGGTTATGGTCAGTATGACATTGAAAGTTGGTTTGAAACTAAATTCTCTTCGTGCATTGACGGTAGGATTTATTCTCCTCCACCACCAAGGCCTAACGTTGCCGCCTCTGCTAATAACTCTGTTCCGGCGTCAATTCAACATCAACCGCCGCAAGAGGGTCCATCTCCTTCTCCTCAGACCTCATCAACACCTAATGTTTAATGCTGTAGTGTTGGTTCTTGCATTTGCACAACATTATTGTCTTGCTGTTAATTATGTTAGATTTGGGACAGGATCTTTTTTTTGTTAGAATGTTGTCGAGTTTGTTTGCTCATTGTTGGTAGTTCAGTATGAGTAGAACAAACAAACAAGTTCGGTTGAAGAAGATTCTGTGGTTGGGTTAGGAGAGAATTGCTAGACATTGAAATATGTTTATTTATTCTTCTTTAATTTTAAATTTGAAATGTTTTGGCATCTTTTACTTTGTCAATCTTGAATTGCTAGAAACTCTTTATTATGGTTTGAATACTAATCTTAATCAAAATCAAGGGCCTTTTCTTTTAACATGAATCCTCAAGAGCACTTAAGAGAGTTTCTAATCCATAATATGTATTTGCAAAAGCGAATTTGTGTGGTGCCTTTGCTTTGACATTGAAAACATTCTGCTGTTAGGTTAGAGTATTTAACAGTATTGAACTCTGCAGCCGAAAGAGTAATTAAAAATGGAGGCCTTTCAAGCACGTTATGACAATAAACAATTAATCGTTGCTAAGGCAGCAGCCAGCAACAGTCAGTCACATTATTTTTTTGCATTTATCATTCTCCATGCACAATCGAAGATCGAATGTGTCACCAACTTTGCCTGGAGAAACAGGGTGATTAAATGCATTCTGTTTGGTTCATTTCCTTCTTCAAATCTTTTCTATTCGTTCAAATTCCATTATGAAATGGGCAAGTGAAGAGATAAATGAGTGGAATTGATATTGGAAAGAAGTTATTATGAAAAAAGGAAAATCCCCATAGGAGACAGGACAGGCTTCAAGTTGCAAACATGGGCCATAGGCTGCGGTGAAAGGTGGGAACTTTTCACCACAAATTTTAGCTCCCAATTCAGTTAAGTGGGGAAATGAAATCAAACCGCACCACTAGCATCATGAGCTCTAAAAATGGTGGGTTGGTCCAACATTAAGGCTCAGAAGGTACTAATTTGATAACATGCGACATCAATGCACGAGTGCAAACATGCAAACATTCACATATATTGAAACTCTTATCTACTTGCTTCTTCATAAAGACGTTGTCAGCAATGCCTCAAATGTTTGGTCCAAAACATCATGGGTAATAATAATTGTTAGTTCTCTGATGCTTCTTTGTAAGGATCTTCTACAATTTGCTTTTGTAAACTTTTAAACCACAATTGACTACAGCTACATATTAAGACACCACAAAATCCTCACCATCCCAGGGAAGGGAAGGATTGAAAACTGTGTTTAATGAAGTTACAGAGGTAAACAATCTCATCCATCAGAAGAAGAGCGAGACCTACCACTGTATGTAGGAGGACGCTTTAACTTGAGAAGATGAGAGAGACCTGCCACTACATGGAGCCGACTGCTTGGAACACCTGTTTTTGCAAGTGCCCACCCATTTTTGTCCAACAACACAAAGCAAGGAACATATTTGATGTCGTAATGAAGAAGCTACATGAAAAAAGAAAATAAATAATCAATTAGAAGCTTATACCAGGTTACTTAGTAACTGTGGTTCAGGACTTAAATCTCTTAATGAGCTTAACATGCTTAAAATAATAGAAAATCATCCCAAGTCTTAAGTCAATGCCTGACATAATCTATAAGATTATCATTATACAGTGAAAGCTAACCCATAGCAGTAGCAAAGAAAAAGAAGGCACATTCATAGGCCACGAAACATATTATTAAGGAAGAAAATAAAAAATTGTGCAATAACAAGAAGTTTTCTCAAGAGGTGCTTTTTTGGACTTTCAGTCTCTTCTAATTTACTGAGTAGTACTAGAAGCAAGTCCTATAGCAAACTGCCTTAATAACTCAAATAACTGAACGGACACATATTCCATGACCCTCAATTACAGCAATAGACAAAATGCAGCTTTCTTTAGCTTCTTCCATCATATCAATGGAGAACCTCTATTAACAAAATTCAGATACTTGAACCTAGATACACTATTAAATGTCTTATGAATACTGAAGATCAAACTTACTTAAGAGGTATTTCTGAATCAAAATTAAACAGTATATAGCTGAGGAAAAGAATCCTAAGCCTTATGAAGCTGGCACAAAGAGTGGTGCAATGCTTTCATGACAAAACCTAATTTTGAAGCTTCTGAGTACATCCTAAAAAGCCTTAAGTATACAAAACAGATTTTACCAAATAAAAAAGGATGACACCTCTGAATACTAGTTAATTACAACCTTTAGCAATTTTCATAATCCAAAGGGGAAACCATTAATAGTGTTAAAATCAAATGCAGCATCCCAAAATATATTTAATAGGTAGCAATAAAAATTCAACCAGCATTTTTATTTTCCATGTTAGTTTATATAGATGCCTATATAGTTATTTGTGGGAAAACTCACACAGACACACACACATTTAACAGGAGAACTGTTACAAAGTGGTGGCAGAACAAATTCAACCAGGTAAAATGATATCTATGCAATTTCACTTTCTTAATACATAACCAAAATCAGGAGAAAAGTACCTCAGGCAGCCATTTATCGTTCTCGGCATCAGCCATGACAATGTTGAGCCAATCTGAATTCCTATTCTCCACCTCCATGACAAACTTAAGCAAGGAATTACACAAACTACATTTAGGTGAGTAAAACTCAATCACTGTAGCCTCCTTCCCACTGGCTAGCGCTGATGCAAAAGCTCTTTGCTCTGCCTCCCCTTGCTCTTCAGGACTCCAAATTTTTCGTTTCAACTTCAAGTTGCTATTTTGACTATTCCCAGAAGCCAATTGGGCAGGATTAAAATTATTGATCCATGAACCAGCAGAATTAGAAACCGAGTTGAAGGAATTTAGAACAAGGGACCCAAGATTGTGCATAGACTTGAATAACCAAGGGCCTTCAAAGGCACAAAGGTTAGGACTTTTAGACTGATTGTTAACATCCCACGGCCATTTCAGACAAAACAAATTGTGTTTAGGAACAGAATTCATCTCCTCCTGTAATTCTCTTTTTTTCGGGAATCAAGATAACCTCCAAAATGGGTTTTTTCTGTTATCTCTTTTTCCAATCAATGGTAGAAACTACTATTCAGAACTAATACAAACTGAATTTAAAAATGGGAAAGAAAAAAAAATTAGAGCTCAGGTGGACTGTAATTGCTATTACTACAATTGTAAAAAATCAGCAAAAGAAACTAAAAATTTGTAAACCCAATGGCTAAAGAAACAAAGAAAGAAGAAAAAAGACAACACTGCAGGGTAATCCAGAAACACTTACCTTAGAACACTTCGGAGCCGAAACTAAACTGTGAAGTAGAAGACACCGTTGAGTGGCCGGGGACAACATAAACCGACAATGATTTCTTCAAATATTCTATGTTTTTATTTTCATGGGCTGGGCTGCCTCATTTGACTTCTATAACAGTTGCTGTATATATTTGGGCTAAGCTAAAGCCATTTCTTGGATTTGGGCCTGGAAGATTTGCCTACCTAATCCAAGTGGCCGACCTTCTAGACCTATATCAATATGTCACACTAACCTAACAACTTTGAAGTAAAAAAGTCTTCTTCAAATTTAAGTCCACCATGCAAATTCACAAAATTAAGAAGTTTGGTCCTTGACTTCTGTTTAAGATGAGGCAGATTTCAGTTAATATCCAACTAAAGTGAAAGAGTGAGGAGAGAAATGGTGTTAGTTGACTTGGTGTGAGGTGAATGTAACATTGAAAAACTATAATTGGATCAAATCATACTCAGTTGTATTTGGATGACCTTAACGGCTCCCTAATCATATATCTTAATATCTTAAACCACTTTCTTCTATAAATATTCTATCTTATAATGGACCTCCGCCCAATTTTTGATGACCAAATGCTGTGATGCAACCCCTTTAAAGTTAATGACAATTTCACCCTTTCAATTTTACTTCCAAAGTCAATGAGAGATGGGATTATTCATCATTTTATTATATAGTTTTATGTGTGACATTATGGTAAATTAGCTAATGAGAAAAGAACCTAAGACGAGCTTCAATTAATGGAGTTCCCGAAGTTTGAATTTGGTGAATGTGTTGAACTCGTTTCCCGTTTCTAGAGGATGTGGAAAAACATTGTCATTCTAGATGAAGAATAATGCAATTTCTCTCCTATATAAACCCCATTTCCTACTCCAACTTTCATCAGCATCTAAACGTTTGCATTCCGAAGCTATAGCTAGTGATATCTATACAGCAAAATGGCCTCTTCTACTCATCAAATCATCCTTTTGGTAGCTGTGGCGGCATCTCTTTTCGCAGTGACTCAAGCTGCCACCGTGGTCGTTGGAGGCTCTGAAAACTGGCGTTATGGTTACAACTACACCGAGTGGGCAGCCAACAATGCACCTTTTTACTTTGGGGATACCTTAGGTCCATTCATACTCATGTCAAACCAAATCATATGTCATAAATTAAGTTCATAAATTCATGATTTTGCACAACTTTTACTATATATGATGTTTTTATTTACCAAATATTGTTTTGTATGATTTGTGTGTGTTGCAGTGTTCAAATACAAAAAATCCCCGGCTCATAGCGTTTACTTGCTGCCAAACTTGTATAGTTACTTGACATGCGATTTCAGCAAAGCAAAGCTTCTGGCTAACCCAAGTCAAGGGCAAGGTCATGGATATGCAGTGGCGATAAACCAATGGAGGGTTTTCTACTTTGCTTCTGCTGAAGGGAATGACTGCAAAAAAGGATTGATGAAGCTCATTGTTGTGCCTTGGCCACGTTATTAAACAGACAGACTCCTTCATCATCACTTGCTCATGATCTTTATAATAATATCATTGTTCAATGTTCAATTGTTCTCTTTGATGGGTATACTTAATACTTTGTAGGAGAAAGTGGTGAAATTTTGTTATTTCTTGTTGGATGCATATTAGATATGCATATATCTTATTTGACAGAATAAAATTGTGATTTTCTTTGGTTATATATATTAAAGCTAAATTCCATTAACTTTTACATCCCTCCCATTTGGTCCATATCCTTTCAACTAATTATAGTTATCTCAAGTCTCAACCTTGGATTTCAAAAGTGTGAATCAATAAGCAACCTTGGAAGTTGCAAGAATGACCAAGTTATGACTTTTTCCAAGCATGTTAGGCCACATTGATCAGTTCCTTTCTACACGAGTGCTCTTACCACATGACAAAAACAACAATTCCAAGCTTTTCGACTAACCAAAAAATTAAATATCAACTGGGATCATAGTTAGTAGTACTAGATTTTATTACAATATTCAAGGAGTTGAGATATATCGATGGATATATCGGTATCAACGGATATAAAAAAAAAAGTTGTCAAAAATGCACTAAAACGACGGATATTTATAATAAACGTTTGAATTTTGACTTGAAATTTCGGGCAATACTTATCTATATATTTCCACATATTTTACAGTCAAGATATGATAAATAAATGTTTAATGTAAAAAAAGGGCCCTGAACTTTCCGCCAACAATCAAATAAGCCCTTGAACCTCAATTTTGGCCAAATAATCCCCTAAACTACCAATTTTGGCCAGATAAGCCATTTTTCTATGAGAAAAAACCATGTCAACATGCCACGTGGCCTGAAAAATATCACATCACTTTAGGATAAATTTTCTGAAAATGAAAAAAGTTTTAAAAATTAAATGACTGGTTGCATAAAAATAAATTTTCTGAAAATGAATTCAAAATTTATGTTTTTTTTTTTGGAATTGTCGATTGATTTCAAAATAAAAATCTGGATGGATGAGTTCTTTATATTTGTGTGGGCCGCTTCGGCCCGGAATATTTGGCCCATTCTTATTATTATGGTATCAAATATTGAAACCCCAATTAATAACCCATTTCCATAATTGGGCCTTAACGATTATTTATCTAGTCCAACTCCAACCTTCGAAGCCCATATCACAATTTCACACTGATCAAACAAGTCTATGGACATCAACTTTTGAAGTTGAAACAAAAAGGTCGTTTGAACAAAAAAAAAAAAGTCGTCTCTAAATCACAATTCACAAGTCTTTAGACATCAACATTTGACTTCTGTTTTAGTAACAGCAGATTTCAGTTAATATACAACTACAAGTGAAAGATTCAAGAGGAAAATGCCGTTGGTTGAGTTGAGTGGGTAATATCGGCCTATCAGGTGAATGTAACGCTGAAGAACTATTGAATTAATCTACACTCAGTTGTATTTGGATGACCTTAACGGCTCTATAATCATATCTTGATCCACTTTTCTTCTATAATTCTATCATAAAAACGCACATCCACCCAGTTTCTGATGACCAAGTACTGCTCCTCGTCAACCCTTTCATGCTAATGACAATATCACCCCTTCACTTTTACTATCAAAGACGATCAAAAATGGGATTTCATCATCTTCATTAGATATTTTCAAGTGTGACATTAAGGTAAATTAGCTAATGATCAGAAAAGCACCAAAACGAGCTCCAATCAAATTCCCAAATTTTGAATTTGGTCATTTGGTGAAGGTGGGCAACTTGTTTCCCGTTTCTAGAGTTGTGGAAAAAAAAAGAAGTCGTGATTCTAGAAATTGATCCCGTTGAAGAATAATGCAATTTCTCTCCTATATATAAACCCCATTTTCCTACTCCAAATTTCATCAGCATCTCAACATACCAATTCCGAAGCTAGCTAGTTTTGATATTTAATGCAAAATGGCCTCTTCTGCTAAACAAATCATCCTCTTGGTAGCTATGGCTGCATCTCTTTTTGCAGTGACTCAGGCTGATACCGTGGTCGTTGGAGGTTCTGAAAACTGGCGTTATGGCTACAACTACACCGAATGGGCAGCCGACAATGCACCCATTTACTTTCAGGATACCTTAGGTTCGTATTTCTTTTCAACCAAACCACATATGATATATAATTAATTATGTTCATGACTAAAATCTATATGCTATAATTTTGTTCTATTTAACCAAAATTGTTTTGTATAAATTGTGTTGCAGTGTTCAAATACAAGAAAAGTCCGGCGCATAGCGTTTACTTGCTGCCAAACTTGTATAGTTACTTGACATGTGATTTCAGCAAAGCAAAGCTTTTGGCTAACTCAAGCCAAGGGCATGGTGATGGGTACGCATTCGTGATAAACCAATGGAGGGTTTTCTACTTTGCTTCTGCCGAAGGTAATGACTGCGAAGATGGCTTGATGAAACTCATTGTTGTGCCTTGGCCACGTTATTAAACAGACAAGACTCTTCTTATGCTAGCATATGGAGGTATATCTCATCAATCATTTGGGAGAAGATCACCAGGCATCAACCTTTATCAAATAATAATAATTATAATAAGTTCAATGATTTTTAATTATCCGTTCTGTTTTGTTTTGTCTTGATTTACCCTTTGATGGGTATATACTTATACTTTAGAAGAAAGTGGTGAAAATTTGTATTCCTCTTGTTGGATGCATATTACATATATGCATATATATGTACGAATAAAATCGAGTTTTCCTTTTGGTTGCAGTTTAAAATTTAAAGCTAAATTCATAACTTTTTAAACCCTTCTCCCATTTGGTCCATACTCTTACCTTTGAATTTTATAATTAGCAAATAATGCCTTGGAAAGTTGGAAGTTTGGTGATCTATGGCCCCATTCTTGAGTTTTGCCAAGCATGTTAGGCCACTCGATCAGTTCCCTTGTGCACGAGTGCTCTTAGCAGTTAGCACATGACCTAAACAACAATTCCAATGCCTAATTTAGCATAAACCCAAGTTAACAAAAGTTTTAGGCTGGTTATAATATAATTAAATTACAAGTTTGGCACATTTAGAACATGAAGGTTTCTGACATCAAAGTAGTATAAAATTCTATCCTGTGTGTCGGTGTTGTAGTGTGAAATGGCTTTGAGTGAATTCACTTCAAGCCAAACAGAAAGAGACTCTGTTGTCTCTTAACTTTTTGTGCTTTCCACAAATACCAAAGTTCAGCTTTCGTCATGAGAGGGCCAGAATGTCGAACTTTGTAGTATTGTTGTTTTCTGCCTTATCTTTGGTTTAATTATTTAAGCAGAGGCGGCAGCAGTATCAGCAGTTGTTTAGTGCTTATGCTTTGTCAAAATTCCACTTTCAGCTTTATTACAACCTACGCAGCAGCTTCATTTGGGATGGAAGATGAGGGCGCACAAAACCATGCGGAGTACTTAGTCATGTACAAACTTCTTATATCTAGTAGTCACGTTAGGCCATAATTAAGTTTCGACTAATTGAAATTGAATAACATTAGACTTGAATCATGAGATAACCTCTTTTAATGTATATTTTCACCATTTGTAAAATTCGAATGTAAAATTCGAATATAAGATCTTGTTTAAAGAACATCAAAATCTCTTCACTCAATCTAATAAATATCGGCCATAGGGTTAATCATGCCTTTGCGCACCTTAAATCGAATGCACCTAATAAATGGTTCTAAATGAATAAAGCCAGAATGCACCAACATTCTAAGCTTTTCTTACGGGTGTGTAATTCAAATGACAAAGGTGTAATTAACCCTTAAAATAACCACAATTAATTACACTTGAATTTGAAACAAAAGAAAAAAGAATGTAAATTTTGTACTACTTTATAGTGTTGTACTTTCTTAGTACTAGTATCAGTTTTCTTGGACTTGACTCATGTCACTTTTAATTAAGTTTTTTATCGTCGGCCAGCACTTTTAATTAAGTTAATTATAATTGTTATTTAGAAGTTTTAAGACTAGGAAAGAAGAATTAAAAAACAAGATAATTAACTTTTTACTAACAAAAAGATTACCCGGCCCACGTTCTCCCAAACCATTGATGGTTCTTTTGACAACAAAAGGGGGACCATGGGCCGTCCTTTGTGCCAAGAGATAGACATAGAGATATCAAATATCAACCCAAAATCAATGGAACACTGATTTTTCAGTACTTTAGTTGAAACCCTTTAATGCCATTTAGCAAAGGTTGTCAGCGAATTTAGTGGAAACTGATTTATATGATCAAATACACAAAGACATTCCCACATGATTACAGATTTACAACACACACAGAATTCTGGTATTCTTGTTTTTGAAACAACATATATACCCAGAATTAAGTTCTAAGATACTGTTGTTTTCCTTTAAAAACCATGATTCCCTTGTGATTAAGGTTACTGTCGAGTAATGTAATTGGACCGCTAAAATAAAACAGGCAGCAACGAAAGCTACATGTCTTAAAAACTTGCTTTTTTTCCCAAAGGAATAAGGGCCTTTAATTTGTTGTTGTTGCACATTTAAAACATGCATGCGTTGATCAAATAGTAATATAAAACCCAAAGTTGTTGCTGTAAAGTGGGACATAGCTTTGATTTAATTTGCGTCCAGCCATTTAGAAACAGAGTGCGCCCTTTTCTCCCCTGCATGCTTTTTAATTTTCTACCCTTCCATCAAAGCAAAACATACCCAAATTTTCAATATCAGGGCAAAGCAATTAGGTCCACATTCTGTGAACTTCAATATTTCAGTAAAGACAGTCGAGATTTCAACATGCAGATAAGGTGAAAAGTGTGTGGTTTAATTAGCATGTTTTTGGCACTTTTTCAGTTTCTTTATTTCTAAAGTTGAATTTGATTTGAGATCCATGAAAAGCAAGCAAAAGAGTTCAATGAACTTTAAAAATAATTATAATGCTTGAGACTGTAACAATATTTCAATGTGGAAGAATGGTGTTTGTGTATATATATGCTACAGTATACAATTGAATTCTTGCTTATGTGTATAATTTTGCATTTCTTTGAGGAAAAAAAGTTAAAGTTCATTTTTGTGTGGTGGAAAAAACTCAAAAAAGCAGCTCTGCTTTGGTCTACAGCTATTTGCCTATTTCCAATTAAATGAAGGAAAGTAACCAAGACAAATACAATGAAATTTAGACTCTTAGCTAGGCATCTGTTTTTTTTTTCTTCGTTGAAGAGCAGTACGGTAGCGCTGCAATTGACACTGTATAGCAACTGTACAAATGAGATTACATTGTACAGATTAGATTAGGTACTGTACAGATGAGATTATTAGAACAGCGATTGAAACGGAGTTTACACTTAAACTCCGTTTGAGCCCAAAACAATGGAGAAACGATCAAACGGTGGTGAAACGATTATAAATACACGACCCTATTCAGATGAAAAACCACCAGCAGATTACTACTATACCATTTTGAAATGTTCCTCCAACTTGTACTTTGAGACAAAATGCAAAGTAAGTTGGATTTTGCACTTGGAGCAAAAACATCAGTACAAATTTGTCTTTCTAAATGCTCACAAACAAGAGAACAAATCCCATAATCGTTTCTCTTTAGACCTCTTAATTATTATTACTACTATGTAAAAGGACTAAAAACAAAAGGATTAAGGAGATTTAGTTACAGACATCCTTAATAAATCATTAATCATTTCGATCCTATAAGAACTGTTTCATTACTAGACAAATTTGTATCCTAATCCCAAATAACAGTATAAGCATAGCTGTCAACACTATGCCTCCAACTAGATACTTAGATTTAATCCCCAAACGACAAACATTGATATGCATATATATCTAAAATTTTTTAACAAAGATATTTGTCCCGACTTCGTTAATTCAAAACTACTAATCAACTTCGAATCCGGAACCCCTCTCGAAAATTCGAAATTGTACTCTCGCTCTTGTTTAACTTTTTAACTTTCAAGCATAGCACCCGTTAACATGACCCATACTATAGTGTCTTGTTTCCTACTATTATTTTACTGTTGTTTTTTAAATGAGAATCCAAAATTTTTAGGGAATATATATACGGTACCTTTCCCCTATCCAAGTGGGCGGAAATCTAGTGAGTAGAATTCTATTTATAATTGCTATTGGCCAACATACAAAATATTGAGATGAGTGTTTACTCAAGTATGTCGTGATAGTAATCCATGATTTATTTATAAATTTCTTTTTTTTTTTCTTATATTTACAAATTAAGCTTATTCGAACCTGGTTGCCCATTACGAGGGTAAAGCTCTTTTAACAATGGTTTCTCCGTTCATAAAACTCGGACTCGAAATCTTAATTAAGAGGAACAAATGTCAAACCACTTGTTAGTATTTATAAATTTCAATGATCCAAGTTTAAATCTTAATTATCAACAACCTTAAATAAAAAATTGTCTTTGTCTTAAGAATTAACAACTTCTGAAGCAGTGGTTGCATGGCCTCCCACTATGGATAGGCACTACTCTTCTCCTAGAATATAAGGAATATTAAACAGAATATACATCGTTTTCTTATTAAAAAAATAATAAATGTCAATCTTAATTAGTTAACCAAATTGGCAAATTCTCTGCTTTCCTTTCTCTTTAATTACTGGTGACAGGCTGTAGTATAATCTTTGCAAAGTTAATCCCTCGAGCTCAGGCATTCATTCACAAAACCTTACACATTTCATCAAATTGCTTTTACTAGCCCTTTTAAAGAAACCAAAAGAAAAGATAAAGATCAAAAGAAGCAAAGATCACCATATTAACATCAAAGAGAGATTGAAAAATCCCAAAAGAAACCCTTTCCCAAATAAGACATATAATTATCAAACACAAAACAGATCCACTTAATTAGCCATTTCTAATTTTTGTTCTCTTCTCTCTCTTTTTTTTAATGGAACCCTGATGTCTCAGCCGATAACGTTGAACTCATATAATCTCTTACTTCTCTAGCTATCACACCTCTCATCACATCCCAAAACTCCGCCGGCACTCTCTCATCTCTCCTCCTCTCCTCCGCCGCCGCCGTACTTCCACTCCCAACACCACTACTACCAGGCGGCGCCAGAGTCAACGCCGTCAACGCTTCCTCATCCATCATCATCTCCACAGATCCCAATGCATTATTATCGCAAGAACTCTCCATTTTCTGATGATGGATCCGTACAACCTGTTCCTGTTGTTGATACTGATATTGTTGTTGTTGCTGCAACTGTTGATGTTGATGTCCTTCTCTTGCCCTCCTCTTCAACGTCGAGTTCCAATGATTCTTCACGGCATTATCAGTCCTTCCGGGAAGCAACCGAGCAATGGTGGCCCACCGGTTGCCATACCTAGCGTGAGCCGCCAAGATGGTCTCATCCTCGGCTTGAGAAAACGGGCGGTGCTCCACATTGGGGCTCAGCTGGTTACACCATCGAAGCCTACAAGATTTCCCAGACCGACCCTTTATATATCGACTAATCAAAGACCAGTTCCTGGGTCCGTATCTTTCGACAAGTCGTGTCAAAATCCTGTCTTCCTCCGCACTCCACGGACCCTTAATCTTCTCAGCTTTGTTGGAAGCGCCGCCCCTTGCGGAAAAAGATGACTCTGAAGAAGATGTATCAGATGATGAAGTAGAAGATGAACACCTATTCATTGCTTCCATATTCTTGAATTAATAGAAGAGAGGGAAATTAAGATTTTTGTTTTGATTGATTTTTTGTTATGTTTACGGTTAAGTGAGGATAATAATATAGTAATGGTGGAAGTGAGAAGAAGAATGGAAGAATGGAAGGTTTATATATGGAGAAAGGGAGATGCATGAACTTATATTGGGTGCTTTTGCCTAGCATTTTGAGAAGGGGTACTTCCAGGAAACTGGCTTTTGTAAAGTTGGTGGGGGGTCTATGTAGAGACTAGAGAGAGAAATGTTTTTGTAGTTATAGATGCGCACCCCTAGGTTTTAATTATTTTAATGGATTTATTACTATAATTTTCTTTCTCATTCTCATTTCATTTTTCTTGTAAGAGATCTCTTGTCATTCTGTTTTTGTCTTGACTTGCCAATTTACCATTTTGGGTCTACTTCAATTTTTTTTGTCTACTTTGATTATTTTCATAAAAATCTTCTAATATTTGGTATAGCCATATTAAGTTTGATTATTTTAGTTCTGTGTTGGATTTTAAATTTGAAAAAGCTCTCCTAAACTTTATTTTCATTACTAATGCAAAAAAAGACCTTTTTTTACTACTCACAAATATTCATATCCAAAATCTTACTCCATCCGTTTTTGAATTGAATAACCACATTTAATTTTTTTTAGGTCAAACAAAACCATTTTTAATCATTAATTATTACAAAAATATAATTTTTAGAATTTTTTTAAAATGAACTTTGGAAAATTTAAAACTTAAAATTTTCAAAACATATTTTTTAAAATTTTAACTTTATATAAAATTTTCATAAATAATGGTAAAAAACGACTTCGTTTGACAAAAAATTTAATGTGACCATTCATTTTGAAACGGATGGAGTATTAAAAAACATTGAGTTCAACCATTCAAATTTAAAAAGTAGTGTTTTTTAACCTGCTTTAGTAAAGTAGTAAGTATCATCATCTAAGAAAACCACGCATGCTTGGTACAACTCTAACATTTGCCTAATTCATTTTTTCTAAGTAGTACTATTGTCCTAATCCACATTTTCTTTGTGTTTAAGACTTGAAATAGTAAATTTTAGTTATTCTCTATGCTTTTTGAATTATCGAATTTATATTCATTACCCCAAATAGTAACAAAACTACTAACAAAATATATACAACAAATTGCAAAGTAACAAGAGACTAAAAAAATGGAGTAATCATAATCAATATCCTTGGATCCATAGAGGCAACTTGTCGCTCATGGATTCAAGCAACTTGTTGCTTGTTGGTTTTTGCTTTTGCATATGGAAATATATAGTACCGTAAATAAGATTTAGTGTTTAAACTCATGGGTATGTGATAATTATAGACTTATAGTAATATTTGTTGAGATTGAGTAAAAGAATGAGGCTGGCAAGTTTGTTTTTGGAAATAGTCATTAACTTGACCGTATGAAAAATATTTTTTTCACTCCGTCCATATATCTTCATGTACAATTTCAACAATAATATAGGAGACATTGTACTGGAAAATATTCTAGAACAATTAATATTTTTTGGTACAAATCACATGCATTATTGGTCAAGGATAAAGACCAAAAGTACATTAAAATCAAAATTTGCAGAACATTCTTGAGCTCTTATTCTTATAATGCACTACTTCAAAGCAAACAACCAAAAATATATAAAAATAAAATAATAAAATAAATTGTATAATTACACTAATTTCTCAAAATAGATAAAACAAGGATTCATGGGCCAAAAATATTTATTGACGAAAATGGAAGTAAGGGTAAAAATGGAATTACAGGGGGACCCGTGGATCTGAGGGTGGAAAAGAAAAATAATAAAATCATTCTCGTACTGGAACACAAAGCTTATATATGGGGAGCGTTTAAAACATGACAGGAAAGGAAGAGCTGTTTAACACATTTTATAACAAAACGTTTTAAAACGGAAAGCCGTGGGACCCTTTCCACCTTTTTTGACTACTTTTTTTGCTTGCACCAGATTTACAGCTGTAAGTCCTAATCTATACTAGTACCTTCTTTTTATTAAGGGCTTTCAAAAGTCAGTCCAATCAACGGCTTCAAATCAACCGTCGCCGGAAAAAACTATAAACAACACTGTTCGAAGTAAAGGGGAAACCTCCAACACCCGCTTAAAATAACTCAGTTTGAAGATGACTTCAACTCCCTCCACGTAGGATGGGCCCACTCCCAGCCTGTAAGAATCTCACGTGATTCGAGTTGAATCCCTTTGACTTTGTGGTTTTATCCATCTAAACTCCTACTCCCTCCCTCCTCCACTCCTCCCTAGGGAGCGTGTTTTCCACTCTCTTAATTATTAGTGCCATTTTATTTTTACCTTTTACTAGTGTACTGTACTACTTATATATTTTAGGAGCGGATTAATCATTTTGTTCTTTCAAACGATTTAAATTTCCTTTTGCATTTCAAGTCTAGTTCTTTTAGGAGCGGCAAGTAAATCATTTTGTTTCAAAGTTTTCCCTTTCATGACTATCTAGGAAGTAAGAATTGCATTTGAATTATGCATATATAACTTAATTATTATTAATTTATTAATTATTATTATTATAACAGTTTAAGTACATGACTTCATATATAGTATACTTTTAATTTATGTGACAAAGTGTATATAACAAAAGGAACTTTAATTATAAATATGCCAAGGGGTCCTAAACAAAAGACCATATACAAAGAATGTTTGACATATTACACCAACTACCAAAAATAATATACTATAGTATACACTATATAATATAACTATGTAACTATTCTAAATTAAACTCGAATCATAGAAAAATAAAAAATTGATAGGATTGAGTACGATACACGCGCTAGAGAAAAGACAAGTAAATAGTAGAAATGGAGTCCAGCAATATGAACGGGGAGTGATATGATGATTGCATCGTAGCCGCCCACGTGGCACCATCGATTGATGGAAGTTAAATTTTGGTTTTTAGAGTGTTGATGGTGGGCCTGTGATTGTAAGTTCAGCAAGAAGCAGTTGGGCAGTTGATATTCCAGCTGGCAAACCTCACCGACTTTTGTTTCAGTGGATTTTTTCTCCCTTTTTTTGTTTTTTTTTTTCAACCATCAAAAATGAAATCAAAAAGATAAATTCTGAGCAGTAGTTAGTATAGTATAGTATATAAAAAATTAGAAAAATAAAAAAAACCACTGAAAATATACTTTTTCCGGTTGCCTTTCTTAATTTATAAAAAATGAGGAAGACACTAAAAATAATTATATCTTGTGACGGGATGTATTCGTGGGGCCTGAATTTGGACCCTGTTGTTAAAATTAGATAAAGCAGTAGTAGTATTTATTTTTTAAAATAATTATTATTTGGATCAAACAGATTCTGAGCCACTTGATTCGTGGCAATCAAGGTGGGGCCAACATTGTCCCCTTCCAACCCCTTTGCCGGTCGGTTTTGGTCCTATATAGAGAGTGTGGCCAAAGCACAGGGTGAGGCCAATACTCCGCGTTAGAATGGGGAATGGGTGGTTTGTCTGCTTTGTAAACTGGTCAACCCATTGGTTACATGGTTGTTGATCTTTCTTGTTTTTTAGTTTCCCTTTTTGCCACCCTTCTTCCTTCCTCGTTATTTCATTTTATTCCTTGATATTCACTCCATATATACACACACATGTGATCAATTAAAATCATCAAAAAATTTGTATTATGTATTATATGCATAATAAATGCTTGCTCTTTAGTGTTCCACTTGTTTTTAAAAATTATAATTAAAGCTCTTTTTAGGTCGTTAGCTTATAGAAATTTCACAAAAAAAAAAATAATAAAGATAAACCTTTTATATCAAAAATATGATTTTTGAGTCAATAAAGGCAGTTCGAAACCTTAAAGTTGGAATGGATGTACTTACGTACTTGATATGGAGATATTTATAGTTGGATTTAACTTTCAATTGTTATTTTTAGAAGAAAAGAACAAAGATAATTAAAATTAGCCATATAAAATGTGATTAAGTCACTCTCAAAGAATCAACAAGAAATCATCGTACCATTCTAGCATCATACACGGATACTAATATCAAACTCATCAAACTGAGTAGCTAAACAATTTGCACAAAAATTCACTTTGCATACCTAATAGAATAGTAAATCCATTATTTAGAAAGTAACTCCTTAATGGTTGTAGTAAGAATTAGGCTAACAAATTTGGATCTGTCACCTAAAATCAGAAGGGGGTTTGGGTCTTAAAAATCTTATTGTGTGGAATCATGCTTGCATTCCGAGGCATCTTTGGAACATCTATATAAAGGCAGGCTCGTTGTGGATAGCATGAATTCATAGATATGTTTTTAAGGGTAGGAATATTTTAGAGATTCCTAACCTGCATAGATACAGCTGAACTATTAAGAAAATTTTGAAATTCAGAAGCAAAATTTTACATTTTATGCAGAATGGTACTTGGCAGCTACCAAATGGTGCTTTCCAAACATTTAATGTTTATGAAGAACTTAGGCATAAAAATACTAAAGTTCCCTGGCAGAGGTTGATTTGGTATTCCTACAATATGCCTAAACATTCTCTAATAACATGGATGGCTATTATGGACAAACTCTCTACTAAAGATATATCGATTAGTTGGAGCATCCATATTGATATTCACCTTATTGTGTCTTGTGTGGAATGTTTCCAGAATTGAGGGATCATATTTTCTTTACTTGTGAATATTCAAACAATCTGGCATAAAGTCTTAAGAACCTGTAATTTGTCCAGAACTGCTGGAATTTGGACCGATGAGGTTCAGTAGGCTATTTCAAAGATTAAAGGTAAATCTTTCCTTGTTTTGGTCTTAAAGCTGGCATGGAATGCCTATTGTTACACAATACGGAGAAAACACAATACTAGAATTTTCAAAAAGTAAATGCACACGGTTGAGCAATCTCTTGTAGCTATTGCTGATTTACTTAGATTTCTTTTACATGGATTTAAACTTGTTGCTATTGCTAAAGATCCTGTAAATATTTTCCTTTGTAATAGTTGGGATTTCACTTTGGATTGGTAGTTGCTAATCTGTTAGCAACTTGAAACTCTTTTGTACCTAGTGATTAGTGACAATTCTTTTTCCTGGATAAATGAATACATATTTATTAAAAAAAAAAAGAATTAGGCTAACAAATTAGGCTGAAAGGAATTCAAATATGGTCGAATCTTAAGCAACTAACAAATCTGTTTCTAGAGCAACCCATTGGAGAAAAAAAAAACTTAAGACATGGTTGGCTCTCTAAATTGCTTTGATAGGAAAGTAAAAAAAAAAAAAGTTTTGGTCTTTCTTTACAAGCAGGAACTAAAGGCAGACTATATCCCGTATTTCCGCGCGGAACTGGCACAAACCGCATCACGACCTGGGCGCCAGCAAGAGCACGGCCGGGGTAAATGAAAATCTCTCCTTTCTTAAATAGTCATCCGATTGGGCCAATAAAGGCTGTGGACCGAGATGAGATGTGGGGCAATTGGATTGTGTTTTAGGATTGGTAATGGCCCGACATTATAAAAATGGGCCATCTATGGGCTTAGTTTGGATATCTTGCATTTATGAGCGGCGAGCGTATACATACTTTTCATTTCAACTTATAGCCATTAACAAACCAATATTCCGATGCGCATTGGCCATTGTCTACTCAATTTTGGTGAAAATTGTCTACTTCAATTTGCTCTCATTTCATTTCATATTTTCTAATTAATTCTAAAATATTGTCATTGCCCTTCATTTTGATCCATTTTCTCAACTTCACATTTGTTCAATCAATAAAAACAATAGCAACACACATTTGCTTTGCTATATTAGGATCCAATGATTGGCTTGCTTTGCCAAACATGTCTAAATGTTTGTAAATATATTTGTCTACAAACATTTATTCTATACATAGCAATAATTCTTCCTCAATCATTCTCTAAGATTATTGAAAAATCTGATATTTTACATTGATATACTTATCAATAACTTGAGGACTTAATGAAAAGTTCCTAAAAAGATTGTGAATAAGACTTTGCAGAAGCCGGAATTTAAACATGGATTTCATATTTAATGGACTGATTAATTTGTTTTTAATAGTTTGTTCCGTATCTGCTTGTTTTTTCTAGTTGTTGTTTTAATAATTTCCTGTCTTGTTTTTGTGTTGGCAGTTAGTTTAGTTGATTCCTTCAGTTTTCCTGGCCCTATCAAGCTGTCATCAGCCTTTATTCTTCTATTTTCCTTTTCCTTTTTTTAGTGTAATGGAAACACCAATTTCCCAGTCCCCCCATTTGATTTGAGTGAGTTGGGATTTTGCTTTGATTCTATATATATAGGGGCCGGCAATAACTAGCTAGCTACAACACTTGCTTTATTTGTATTTGGATCTTCCTTGACAGAACCAGGATTCTGCAAGTTATAAGGACAAAAGTTAAACAGAGAGCTTGTACTTAATTAAGAAGAGCAAATTGATTAATTGATAGATTATGAAAGGAATTGTCTACACAAAAAATGTCAACATATTATGGCCTATGAAAAGCAAAGAAAGCTGGGAGTTATTGGTGGCATAAGGGAGGCCCTAGAAAAGAAAATGCTCAGCCACTACTATTTGGAAGTCCACCTCAAATAGTTATTAAGACCTTAAGATTTTGATATTTGGAGCGTGCTTAATTGCTAACCATGAATTAGTATTCCACAAAAAACCTTAACCAATGGAACCATTTCAAGAAATGATTGTGTTTAGGGAAAGTTCTTCTTTATTGCTTGTGTTTAGTTATCTTTCCTCGAACCAGAGCAAAAGATGGATAAATGTTTTAAAGAAAAAAAGACAAGTCCCATTTTTCCTTTTCAATTCCTCCAAATTTAACTGCAGATAGCTATATCGAATTACACAAAAGGCAAAAAAAATTCCGATTAATAATGCAAAATTTCATGTTCATAGGCCACTTTGAGACAAAGGGTAACCTGGTATGTCGGCATTCATCTTATTCTCAAGGCAGAAACAGCAGATTATATTGGGCTTTCAAACAACATGAAAGTGACAGAGTAGCTAATTTTAGGTTTGGCGTCTAGCGCCAAACTATGAACTAGCTAGCTTGAACCATGGGTCATAGCCATAGATAAATGATGGTAGAGCCATGGTTATTTGTTTCTTCCCATCATTGAACAAAGAGGAAAGCATCAAGATATCAAATAAGGTTTTTAATGACCATATGTAAAAATTTCCAAAGTATACTTAATACAAATTCTAATTAATGAGCTCTTACAAAGAAAATACTAAGTTCTGGCCCAGGTGCACCATCTGGATTAATCATGTATAAAGCTTCCGAGTCCTTGGATCCAACCACCCTCTCAAACCTCGCCCTCATGTACGTCAATTCCCCATCCGCCGCCGTTTCCTTCTCGTTCGGGCTCGGAAGAACCCCCGCGCCCATCGACACACCCCGCAAAAGCTGCATGACATGAAGTTCGTCTTCCGATAATTGCTTCCTCCTTATAGAGTAACCCATTTTCCTTCCATTACAGTAAACCGCCCACACAAACTCTTCCAACACTTTCTTTTTATGTGTCTTGGTTTCACTCTCCAGCGCTATTCTGACCATATCCGAAGCCATTTCCTTTTGAAGCACGCTTGTAAGCATCGGTAACTCGATCACAAACATCGGCACGCAATGGGGATCGTCTTGAATTGCTAAGCAAACTCTGCCTTTTCGATATCCGAAAATTGTACCCGTCGTGGCACTATCCTTCAGCATAGGCTTCCGGGGTCTTCCCAACAGAGCGACCATCTTGCACCCTGATGTTAGCATCGGGAAGAGCTTGAACATACGCAAGAGACCTCCGCCGCTACTGGATTTCCGATGCTTCTGATTATGATGATGATCGCCGGTAGTTGGGCGGAGCAATGATAGTATTGCTGGATTGTCCATTTGGAAATATGGACTAGAGTGAATTGGTGGCATTTTTTGAGACTTTGGTTTAAGGGATACCCAATTCAAGAGACTAGAAAGAAGCTATTCTAAGATGAATGACAAAGATTAAACTAAATAGAGGGAGAAAAGGAGGGGAAAGGAGGGGGGTCTACTTTTGTAGGGAATAGAGCGAGTTGCCATCAGACATTCAGTCTGGGCCGTATAGTGCTGGACTCTTAGTTCGAGTAATTAGAGTTCGATCCAGTACCAAAAATATAAAGGGTGAGTTAGGCAGGTGGTTAGTCACTTGGTTTTGATTGTCCTTGGAATCTTTGAGGTGGGGAATGAGAGAAGAAGAGAAGAGAGAGGAGCCTAACAAGTTGGTTAAGAAGGAAAAAGAAAACAATGAGACTAAAGCATTGATGTGACCAAGTTTAGTGATGAAAAAGAGAGGGGGAAGAGTTAAATGCGATAAGATAAGGAAGGGAAGGAGGGTCGGACCACAACTTTGTGGGGAATGGGTGTGAAGAAAAAATAAAGAAAACTCAATGGAAAAAAGATGAAGAGAAAAAAAAGGACTCTGGTAATGTTGGGTTTTAGCATGTGCCTCTCTGATCATTACATAGGGCATCAACATCACTTGCTTTATGCTTTTCCAAAAACCCCATTGCCCATTCACAAAAATTTCTCACTAATTATTGAGGGTTCAGCTCATCTTCCCTCAAAATCTTCTACTGTTTATCCATGGATTAATTTGGAGGAAAAAAAACCCTTTGCCTTTTGCTTGTGACTGACTCTTTTTCTGCCTCTCAAAGTTACTTATCCTTTTCATTTCTTGTATGTGTCAGAAACCATAAGAGTCTCATTTGATAATGGCATTTCATGCAGCCGCACAAACTGAAACATTATTGATCATGTTCCTGTTTTTTGGCATTAAAAGTGCCATGTGAAAACAGAGTAACTGATAAAATTCTACTAATGTTTAGCAGCCATGTGAGAACAAGAGAGGTCATTTTCTGAAATGGGTTCATCTGAAAATGACTATTTTCTTCTTCTTTTTTTGAAGAAAAAAACAAAGCACTGTCGGCATCATTACAGTACCATGATATCTAAAAATAATGTACTGTACTAAATATATATAGATCATCTTGTCTTAGACATCTTCTGTAATGTTTAACAACAATCTAGTTTTACTATAAGTTACATTTTTCTCTCAATAATTGTTGGGATAGCTAATCATGGACCCCTGATTATAAATTGCTGGAATTTAACTTGATAATAACAATTCAAGAAAAATTTCCCTCAAGATTTAGAGATTGATATGTTTAGATCAAATCTGCTTTTTAAGTCACTTAGCTGGTTGGCCCCCATATACCCCCAGGCTGATTAGACAGAAGGCTACATTCACTTGCTTGAATTAATGTCGCGTGTGAGAGTTAAACAGCTTAAACAGCCTGGAATTTGCTAATGGAATTTGATGAATTTGGACAGGAAACAAAAACGAAAGCTCAAGAAAAGTAGACTTGGTCCAAATCCAATTACTATTGTGTTTTTCAATATAAAATCACTCATACAAAGTTAAGTCTTTGAAATGATAGATTTGATGTTTTCGACTTGGGAAAATCTTTAGGTATATATCATTTGGAGATGATGAAGATTTACTTACTACTTACTATTACTAGTAGTAGTACTTTGTAACTTTATCCCAAGTCCCAAATGTCATTCAATTTTTCTTTACTTTTGAGATTGATCAGTCAATTGACTTTGATCATGATTATTATCCAAAATCTGGGTGAGTTTCAAGTTGATTAAAGTAATCTAAAATGATTTCTACAATCTTAATGCTTTGTCCCTGCCTTCTAATTATTGTGCCTATGATGGGACTTCCCCTTCGTCCCCATTTCACTTTGCCTCTGCAATATTTCTACTTCTACAGTTCTACGTGTGACTTTGTGGCTGGTTTTCCTTTACATTTTGCAATTATTACTTGCTTCTTCCATATGAACTCTTTTAGTTGACAAAATTAGTAATTTTAGCTTTTAAAATTTTGTTCAACAATCAGATTTAGAACTTTTAAGTGTAAATATGATCAAAGCTGCGCATCTTAATTGCGTCCAAAGTGTTTGGCCAAAAAAAAATTACGTCCAAAGTGAGTATTAAATTATTAAAGTTTGGTAGCTTTTCTAATGGCTTGGATATATGTTAATTATTGTTGATGATTGCTTAATCATGTTTAAACTTAGGTTTGGGGAAAAGGCCTAATTAAGGGTCGCCATCCAAACCAAAAATGTTGGCCACAGACACAACTTTTTTCAAAATGGAAAATGGGTCACCTGAATAACTTTCTTTTGATACAAGTCATGATAGTTGAAACCAGCAGCATGGGCAAATGACAGTGAAACTTTTTATTATAGCAAGACCAAAAGGGAAGTATATTTATTTGTCATAAACAAAGTATATTCTTTTCAAAGTTGCTTATATTTTTTGCAGGCTTTAGAAGTCCCTATGCAACCAGCCTATACCAATTCAGAACTAAGTGACCTGAATCTAGTGCCTTTTTCTTCCCCAACTTTATTTTTCCCCATGTTGAGTATTTAGTTGGTGGAATATTTTGTCCAACAATTTGCAAATTTTAAATGAACATGATATGATTCCTAGCTCTAGCATATTATATTATCCATAGAAACTCATCCAAACTGATTAATTTATTGTGCATTTGTAGGCAGAAGCATAATTATCTTCATCTATTGATGCTATAAAAATGCCCTTCTTTTTTTGATAAAATGCATGCATAAGAAAATTTGGATGTGAAATTGATGTCTAGACTCCCTTGAGATATGGATTTTGAGGTACTATGTTGAGCAAAGAGGCTGAGCAAAGAGGCTGATAAAGTTATGTAAGGTTGTGGTTCGAGTCATGTCTTCTCCCTTTCTCTCATAAACTGAACAAGAAAAAACTCGGAGATTAGGAGTTAGGACCTTGCAAAATGTCTTATTATAAGATAACTTGTTAATTGCTTAGAGAAAATTTGTTTTGGTTGATGAATCTTTAATTAGCAAGAATTATATCCAAAATCACTTACATGGAAAGGAAAAAAAATTATCAATTGAGTCAGTTTCTTAGCACTTAATTATTGACAGAAGAAATGGACAATGGTCATATATATATCCCTCTCAACTCCAAGCATAGTTTGCAGAAATGGCACCCCAGTTGTTTCTCACTAAGGAAACTTGTTTGTTCAAGAAATCATCCTTAAAAACAAACACCATGGTGGCCAATGGCCATGCTTGCCATTACCAAAAAACCAAAATGATTATTGGATTAGAAAGTGAGAGACTCCACAGTTGATCCCATTTTTAATTCATACTTGTATACATTTTCTGACAAAATTTCATAAATTTTCTTTTGAAGAAAAGATTCCATATAAATTCCAGCTAGATATGTGCCCCCTCGGTCGTTATATGTTTTTGGACAAAGAGTAATTAAGGTTGCAATTTGGAAATGGAGGAAGTGGAAACATTGGGCCCAAGCTAGTTAGGTAGTTTTGGGCCCTCGAATGTGATCTGGTGTCAGATAATGGATCAACCAAAAAAAAAAAAAACTGAATTTCGTTTTCAATTTCATGGTTAAATTCCATTAATAGAGACATGAGCATGTGAAATTGCAAGATAAGAGCAGACAGCAAGAGGCTTAATAGCTATGGTAAGTTTAATGCCACTTTCATTTTCTCCTTTTTCTTTTTTTTCCCACTTGCTTTCTTTATACTAGTATATTTAATAGCATGTGATGATGTCAAGAAACAGCAATTGTTGACTATAGTATTTTTATTTTGCAACTTACAAATCCAATAGTTTGATGCATTGAATCATCTGATATCTGGGTTTTGGTCTTTATAGTCTGCAATTTGCCTCTTCTGATTCCCTTGTATATGTCAGCATGTGAAATACTGGAAAACATATTACCATATGCTTATAGGAGGAAATTCCTTGTAGATAAATCAAGTCATTTTCTTCCCATAATTATTTCCTTTGTCAAAGTTATGTTTGCATAAAAATATTACTACCCAATAACATAATTTGGCTGGGAAAAGCTCTTTCTTCACTTATTAATTTTAACTTTGTTCAGTTAAACGATCTTTAGATGTTCTGAACTTTTAGCAAATTAAGGTAGGTTTACCAACAAGGGGTTGGATCAAGTGGTAAACGGCTTGTTCCAGCTTAAGCAGATCCCAGGTTCGAGACCTTATGTACGCAGCTGCCCTTGTGGGAGATTCACCTACCATAATCAGGTGCGTGACGCGGGTCGGATCCGGATTAGTTAGGACAAAGCCCTAAGGTGGGGTTTTAGCTGATTTTTTTTTTTTGGGCCAAAGGTTTTAGCTGAATGAATTGAGCTTCCTATAAATGGAAGAAAGATCATTTTGCTGCTGCAAAGTGCAAACTCTGTTGAAGTTGCAACTTTCAAGGCCCATTGCCATTTTAATACTTTGACCAAAGCCCAAAACATTGATGAATGACAAGCGTCTTAGAAAGGAATAAAATATCAGAGAAGCTTGATTTGTCTGATGTATTACCAAATTTATGTACGAGAATTATTATCCATAGAACCTGGAATTTGGGTCCAAGTCCAACATTTGAATTTGGAAGTCCAAGAGAAGAGACCAACATAACCGGTGATTTTAGAAAACGAACGGTTAGGATGAATCTAGGATGACTCAAACTCTATCCACCTAATTACACCTGTTTGCATATGATTACTTAGAGCTCAGGGGAGTCAATGGCTCTTTCGATTCTCACTCGCTTCTCTACTTCAACTCCTCCACCATTCTCTTCCGCTCTCATTTTCAACCATTTCAGTAAAACAAGAATCATCTTCACTATCGCTACTAAGAAGAGGACTCAAACCCAGAGCTTCAGAACAATGGCTACTTCACAAGCTCAGGATAACAAAACAACGGCCCCATACGGTTCCTGGAAATCGCCGATTACCGCCGATGTTGTTTCAGGCGCCTCCAAGAGGCTTGGAGGCACTGCTGTTGACTCCCACGGCAATCTGTATTGGCTTGAGTCACGCCCTTCTGAAGCAGGGTAACTTAATAATGGCTTAAACCCTTTTAAAACCCCACTTCTAATTTGATGCTATTTTTGCCTAAATTTATGATTTTCATTTTGTTTTTCCTTTTATTTTTATAGACGGGCGGTTCTGGTGAAAGAAGCGGAGAAGCCTGGAGATGAACCCATTGATATTACACCAAAGGACTTTGCTGTACGGACAGTGGCGCAAGAGTATGGAGGTGGAGCGTTTAGGATTTCTGGGGATACTGTTATTTTCTCTAATTATAAAGATCAGAGATTGTACAAGCAATTAATCAGTTCCAAAGGTTCAAACTCCCACTGTCTGTTTCTGTTTTACTCTACACTCTATAGATAAAGGTTTTGACTTTTGAGATTGAAAATTATTTGATTTTACTGGTTGGCAACTGGCAAAGCAGATTCTTCTCCTTTACCAATTACTCCAGATCATGGAGGACCGGTTGTTTCTTATGCTGATGGAGTTTTTGATTCAAGGTTCGACCGTTTTATCACTGTGATGGAAGGTTAGACCTTTTTGATATGTTGCTTATCTTTACTTCTTTATGTTAATGTGGTTTTCAGATTGTTCTTTTTGATTGATTCGATCTTTGCTTCTTAATAGATCGACGTGAAAGTAATACAAATGCAATCACAACAATTGCTGCAGTACCCCTTAATGGAGGGGATATCAAAGGTATAAATTTTTCTAGAACTAAACTTAATTGGGAAGTATCTGTACTATCACATGGTTTTTCTGCGTTAGGATTATTGTTTTTACAAGTCAGTTGTTTGTTATTTTACATTTTTTATGAGGAAATGACTCTTGTTTCCTATTGTCAAAATTCAGAGCCAAAAGTATTAGTGAGTGGCAATGATTTCTATGCTTTTCCACGTTTGGACCCCAAAGGCGAAAAGATTGCATGGATTGAATGGAGCCACCCTAACATGCCGTGGGATAAATCAGAGCTTTGGGTTGGCTATATATCTGAGAATGGGTGAGTTGAATTTTTAGCAGCCTCTTCATTCCTATAACCATTTTCTATCATTTCGTTCACTTTCTTCAAATTGAAAACTTAGTTGTTTTGATCATATATGATAGAATTCACATTTACCTCAAACTTGTTGATGAATGTTATGCTTATCTATTACCATCAATACCGTTGATATTTATTGATTTGTTTGTCATGCAGTGATGTTTACAAGCGTGTTTGTGTAGCGGGTTTTGATCCTAATATTGTGGAGTCTCCTACTGAACCAAAGTGGTCGCCTACAGGTATTCCATAATAATTTGTTTTAGTATCTGTGAACAACGTGATATATGCTATATAAGTTTATCATTATATCATCCTAAGGTGAACACTAAATTTCAGAGTTTTGCACGTGTACAATCATCTGGTGCTCTTTTTCCTAATGAATTTGATTTCATTTTCCTTCCTTTTTTATATTTTTCCTGATCTTAAAGGAAAGGGATGATTCGTGCATCAGTTCTTTACTAGTTTGGTCATTCTGATATTTTACTACTTCTTAATTTGTTATTGTACAGGAGAACTTTATTTCATTACAGATAGAAAGAATGGATTTTGGAATCTCCATAAATGGGTAAGGTTCCCTCTTGGCAATATATTTATTTTATTTTGTTGTTTTCTTTCACTTTAGCCCCTCCAATGTGGTGCATGTGTCGGTGGTATTCTACATGAAATGACTTTGTGCACTTCTATGGTCAGATAGTAGAATTTAGAGTGTTCATAGGAATTCATCTCCTATTTATTATCCTTGGAAACAGGTTGAATCTAAGAATGAGGTACTTCCGCTTTATTCATTGAATGCCGAGTTTGCAAGACCGCTATGGGTTTTTGGAATGAATTCTTATGAGTTCATCAAGAGTGAGTTGGAGAAAACTTTAATTGCTTGCAGCTACAGGTAATTCTGAGAAAATTACCGGCCAAAGTATTGAAACCTCCATGATATCTGGTTTATTGTTGATCAAATATTCTGGATTTGTGGGTACAGGCAGAATGGGAGGTCATATTTAGGAATTCTGGATGATGCTCAGGGTTCACTTTCTCCGCTCAATATTCCTTTCACAGATATAGACAACATTGTATGTTCAAATTCCTAGTCATCTGGTAATATTACCTTTAAAATGATTTGTGCGTAGGAAATTATAATGATGGTTTGTTAAGATGCGTGTTGTTGGTTTTGCAGACTTCATGGAATGCTTGTCTCTACATTGAAGGAGCCTCTGCAGTTTTTCCTTCATCAGTAGCTAAAGTAAGGCTGTCTCTATATTTAAATAATATAGTGAAAACTTTTGATGACATTCATAAGCTCTGTCTTTTCTTTGTCTTTGTAGGTGACTCTAGACGATAACAAAGTAAATGTAGTTGATTTCAAGATTGTTTGGTCGTCTTCACCAGATTGTTTAAAGTATGAGTCCTACTTCAGTCTGCCAGAGATAATTGAATTTCCAACGGAGGTTCCTGGTCAAAATGCATATGCATACTATTACCCACCATCTAATCCCCTCTACCAAGCTACCCAGGAAGAAAAGCCTCCATTGCTGTTGAAAAGTCATGGTATGATATCTGCTTATCTAGAAAAGTCAGTCTAAAATGTCTTGATGCTTGCTTTTCGGGATTGTTTGGCTTTCGTTAAACCTTGTCCAATATAGACCTTTGCCTTGATGTTTGTTCTCTCCAATTCCTTTTTTTTTTTTTTGGCATCAGTTCTCTTCAATTCCTTAGTAAAAGATGTCTATATTTGAATGCATTATGACATATTTATCTGAGATGTGGCAGGAGGGCCTACTAGTGAAACTCGTGGAATGTTGAACCTCAGCATCCAGTACTGGACTAGTCGCGGTTGGGCATTTGTGGATGTTAATTATGGCGGAAGCACCGGTTTGTTCTAATTGCCTTTAGCTAAACTTGCACACAAAACATGAGCTTTCTCTATACTATTTTAAACATCTTGAACCAAATCATTTATGTTTATATCTGATTTAATGTGATGCTTAGATTGACTTACATGGCTTAGTTTTGCAGGTTATGGAAGAGAATATCGTGAGCGACTTTTGCGGCAATGGGGAATTGTTGATGTTGATGACTGTTGCAGCTGTGCTAAATTTTTGGTAATTTATTGTCTTAATTTCAATTTTTCCGAATTTTAAGGGATGAAGATATATTATAACATCAGTTGTGATAATGCATGGTTCCTTTCTCCAGGTGGAGAAAGGGAAGGCAGATAAGGAACGACTCTGCATAACAGGAGGATCTGCTGGTGGGTACACAACCTTAGCTGCTCTTGCTTTCAGAGATACATTCAAGGCCGGTGCTTCCCTCTATGGTGTAAGTACTTGATTTCCTAGTTATTTTCAATTTGATATTAGCATGGGCAATGGTGATCTTGGAAACATTTTATCAGTAATATTTTGATAATCTTTTCTATATATTGATGCGATATATATGTTTCATCAAGTCTCATGAACATGAAATAGAAAACTGACAGTTATTATATGGTTTCTCTGTGAACAGGTAGCTGACTTAGGCTTGTTGAGGGCAGAGACACACAAATTTGAATCCCGATACCTTGACAACCTCGTTGGTAATTACAAAAGAAAAACCAATTCCCTCTTTGTTTTTAAATTGTGTCCATTTGTTTGTTAAATTATCCCTGATCAATTGCAGGAAGTGAGAAGAATTACTTTGAGAGGTCACCTATAAATTTTGTTGATAAATTTTCTTGCCCCATCATTCTCTTCCAGGGATTGGAAGATAAGGTACATACAATTTCTCTTGTGACTTCTTTGTTGGTCCATTGTAATGAAGATTAAGGGGGAAGAATTTCAGATTTGTGCCATAAGACCGCATCTGAGGCTTTTTTGACAAAATATGAAAAATAGAAGTTAAAACTTTGAAATTAAGTTTAGTGCTCAATTTGTGTACAATTGAAGCTTTGACTAGTGGTTGGAACTTTATTTCTGTAAAATTTGGGTACATCAGGTTTGATTGTAGGTTGAAGCCTGAATAATCTTTCATATTTTGCATGTTACAGGTTGTACCCCCCGACCAAGCTCGTAAAATCTACAAGGCCTTGAAGGAAAAGGGTTTGCCTGTTGCCCTCGTGGAGTATGAGGGAGAACAGCATGGTTTCCGCAAGGTATATATACCACTGCAATCTGCTGTATATCTTATTCTAGATTTGTCTCTGATGCTCTAAAACTTGAACAGGCCGAGAACATCATATTTACCCTGGAACAACAAATGGTGTTTTTCGCACGGTTGGTTGGACACTTTGATGTTGCAGATCCAATTACACCAATCAAGATAGACAACTTCGACTGAGCACTTGCAGAAACTTTTGGTTCTGAAATTTCAGTTGGGGGCATGAATTTTTGGTAACAGGACAGCTTTCTACTTTTCACCAAAGCATACACGAGACAAGAAGAGTATGTAAATACCTTTCCATCTAATGTAAACCTATGAATTACTATAGTTTTTGCTAATAATAAAAGATGGTACAACTTGTTATCCATTCATATGGAAAAAGGTTGAACGATTTTCTTTAGACATTTTGTTCAGATATGTTTCATTGTGGTACTGCAATTATAAGATGACAGATCGATCTATCCTTCTGGCTCACTCACTACCATTATCCCATAGATTCGAAGCTTTTAGGCATTTTTCTTTTCACACAGTGTCTGTCTGCGCACGGATGTTGCCACCCCTCCCAAAAGTCAAAATCTACAATTAAGATGCTGGTCCTTTTTATGTACTATCTAAATGATATATGGGGCTTGCTCTTGCTCTAGCCACTGCATCATAATACATAACTCATGTGTCCCATAATTGATACTCCCCACCGACATTTAAAGCCTTGATTTGATTTGAAGCTTGCTTCATGCTTTCACATTGCAAGCATCAGCATCTTTTGGACCCACTTCTCTCACTTCACTTGTCTTAACAGTTAACACCATGTTTTGTCAGGCGACAGATCAATGTTGTACCTTTGCCACCTTCTTTTAATATTCCAGGCGAGAACCTCATGGCCGGTTTTCTCAGCATTAATTTACCATAATCCTTCTCAAAAATCAAAATCAAGCTCTGTTTTTTATTTTAAGAATGTGACCACTAATTATGTTTTAGGCATGTGTTTGAAAGACTGATTTTGTCTTTTTGATATCAAAACTCAGAATTAGTGGATTGGCATTAAGACAAATATTTAACATTTATTAAGATTAAGACATTGCAGATAATGCCTTCCCACTTCTAGAAGTTGACAAATTAATATACGTCTGAAGCCGACGAAACTGTATTTTAATGGCAAAAACAAATCTATTTCCATCGATTTATCTTAACCTAAATCTAATAGTATCTCGTTTTCATCCGTAATCCCTTATCTTAACCGGTCAACAAAAACAGAATAAATAATTAATGAAATTGAAAACAAAGAAAACCGTCAGGGTATGAGGTTTCCAGGTAGTTTTTTGGTATATATATAAAATAAAATTGATGTGTAAGGAATAAAGGAAATACTATTATTGTTTCGGTGTCAAATTATGTGTTCTAGAATCAGTCATTTTTTAATTGAGTTAATTATGAATGGACTAGAGGGCACGATTTCTCAATTTTAGCTTGCAGTATTTTATTTTAATTTAAGATTGTTGTTAGTTGTTACATAAGATGATGGTTTCTTGGGACAGATCATGCCTAGTTTAGCTTTCTCATTCCTCCATATTTGAACAAGAGATAAAAGTATTAGATTTTACAATTATATAAACGTAAATATATTTAATTTTTTGGTAGGTTACATACGCACGTCGCCTATTTGGGTCTTAACCCTAATATTTTCCTGTATGTAGGAAAATCCATCTAAAAATGGATAGATGTAACTTAAAAATGCGGTTGTCTATTTAAGATTGCAAATTATTAGCACAATAAACAAGTACTAAAAGAGAGTGTCGGCCAAAAAAAAAGTAAAGAGAGTGCAAAAAAATAAATAAGTGAAGAGATTTATAAGTTGTCTTTTTTTTTTTTGGGCATCGAGATTTATACGTTGTCTTTTTTTTTGGCAATAGATTTATACGTTGTCTAACTCACTATTTTAAGTCTGGCAAAAAAAATTCACTATTTTAAGTAATTATTTATTATACTAGTAAATGATTATTTATTTTAATTATTTATTATATATTTTAAGTACTTATAGCCCTTCCCTTTAAGTAATTATTTATTTATTTTAAAATTTAATGCTAAATAGCTTCTCTTTTCATATGACTTTGTTTTTATACTAGTAACTATAGTATACTAAAAGTAATAAAAGGGAGATACAAGATATTAGATGAATAAAAAAAGGAAAAAATCAATAGAAAGAAACTTTTAGGGTTGATTAAGATATATATTAAGCTGTCATATATAGTACATCTTCCAAATTAAAATGGTAGAGTTGGATGTGCGGCTGTAGGAGCTCGACTTCTTGCTATAAGATAAGGTGGAAGAGTGCCATGTAATTATAGATGATTAAGAAGGATAGGTTTTCGGCAAAAAAAAAGAAGGATAGGTTAAAGAGATTCATCATATATATTTTGGGAAGGTAACGAGTATGCAGATTTGTTAGCCGATTTGACTCAAATGAAAGACTACGATTTTAATCTAAAAATTTAGGGTGATTAAAGAAGGTGCATGTGAGATGTATTGTCTAAAAATTTAATCTAGATGTTTTATCTACCAAAATGAATAAAATTTGAATTGATTATTAGAGTGGATGATATAAAGTTTGATTTTATGTATATAATTTGAGCTATATATTAGAATCAAAACGTGCCCTTATCACATATTTGGCCCTTTCGTTCATATATTAACCCCTTTTTATATTACTTTTTTTCCCCTAATATCCCATTGCTTATCATAATGGGCTCTAACGATGGCATACCACCATGCCTTGGTGACATTTTTATTTCAGTTTTTTTTTTTTTTTTTTTTTTGCCTTAGTCCCTTAGTAAAAGGAAATGGAAGAATTAAATATTGCTCGTGGAAAATTAAGGCTATGATTAGCATGCAGAGAGCCAAACACAAAAATTTCATTGATTTGAGACAACTCATGATTATGGTTCCTCGTATTTGAAAAAGTCTACACTTAATATAGGAACAACAATCTAAGTCGATAATCTTTACAAACAAACAAACAAACAAACAAATGAAAATCACTAATGATGATAATAATATGCTTATGATGAAGAACGTGTAAGAGTTCCAAATCCATTAGCAAGAGCATGAACAGCAGGATTGAACGCTAGTCTTCCCAAAATACCCTGTTTGTATGGCAAGAAAGTTTTCTTCTTCATATTCTCAGAAACCGCTTTGTTCGTCGTGTAATGCAGTTCATGAGCAGACACTTTTCTTCTCGAACCGCCATTTGAACCAGAGCTGTCGGTGGATCGGAAGCTCGAATTCTTAATTTCTTCAGGTTTCTTGAAGAAAGCTGACGAGTATTTCCTGAGTGGGTCTTTATCTGCTGCGCGTCCCTCTGATGCGCTTCTGAACAACAGGAAATCTCTTAATCTCCATTTCTTGGAAGAAGAAGAAGAAGAAGAACCCTTTGAGGAATTAGTCGATGAAAGCGACGACTTTGAACTGAAAGACGATTGCTTGGCGGAGGTTGTGGTTTCATGTCGTTGTTTTTGTTGCTCTTCTTCTAATTCCCATGGATATTCTGAGACTCTGTAAGGAGAAAGTGATCTCGTCACTCTGCGGCTTGAATTCCTTTCTTGAACCCTTTCTCTGCCTCTCCCCTGTTCTGTATTACTAGAATTTCGACTGCTTTCAATGGCGGTCGCAAAAGGGTCTCGTTCCTTTTTCTTCCTCGGCGAAAAAGCTTCACGAATAATCTTTTTCCCTTGGGCTAATGGCGATCTTGGAGACCTCGGCGATGATAAAAGTGGGCTTTTCTGGTTATACTCGTCAACCTGCAACCGCGGCGGAGGCTTCAACGGCTTAATTTTCCCGCCATCAAACAATTCCTCCGCCGGGAGAGACGTTTCGGCGCTAAAATCAAAAGCGAAATCATCGTCATCATCTTCCGGTGCAGATTTCGGTGACTTTGGAGTACCGGGTTTTTCTTCCCAATTAAAAGGAATCGCCAAAGAACTGTTCCCAATACTGCTTTGCCTATCGTTCATCATGGAATATCTCTCAAACTCAAGATAAAGCTCAGACATTCGAGACGGACTCGTCGGTGCACTGAAGTAACAGTCACCAAACCGTCGAGGCGTCGACGGAGCAGTCGAACGTGGCGACGACCTCGCGCTGTTGAACTCAAAATCCATAAACGACGCCGCTGGCACCATAACTTCCATTTCCCTTTTTCTTCCTTTTTTGATAAGTGATAACTCGATTTAGGGTATTGGAGCAGAGTGACAAGCCAAAAGTTTGGTGAAAAGCTTAGATATAAAATCAGAGGAAGGAAGTGAGAAAGAGCAAGGAGAGAGAGAGACAGCTGGTAAAGGAAGAAGAAGGTAGAGTTTTTTGACCAAATATATAGCCGCCTTTTAATACCAAAGTGAATTATTTCATGTCATGTATGATTTTCTTCTATAAAAGTCATGGAATATGGCCTTTGTTTGTCTATTTTGATATTTTGATTCTTCTTCAATCACATGGGAATATTGTCATATTGAGGAACGAAGAATTACTTCTATTAATTATATTTTAATTTTAGGTTCTTATGTAAGAGAATTGCTAATTAATCAGAGTGTTAATGGTGACCCACCAATGTTTGAATTTTCCGTGAAGCTTAATTAAGTAGACATAGACATATATTAATCCTATAATTTAATTACACATAAACAAAATTTTGACAATTAAACTTAAAATCAAATTCTTCTTCTTTTTTTACATCATTAATGCCACCATTTGTAGCTTTACGTCCAAGTATTTATTTGATTTTAACAGAAGGCTTTAGGGTCAACTGAGTCACAGACTTCACCTGGAAATTAAAGCCGGCATGGATTACCAAATTTTTTGGGTTCTTTTGGTAATGAGTAATGACTTATGAAAACTGTATAATAAATTATGTTAACGGTTAGAATGCAGATTTCTTGTGGGAATTGTGGGAAAATTTTTATCATTTTTTTTGAAATATTTTAGAGAGAACCCAGTTTTTAAATCTCTGCCATGAATAAATATATGAAAGCAATAGTTTAGGTGGTGTGCAGTTTTCGCATTGGTTACCTGTTACCATAACATTTGAGAAAGAAAGCGATGCAACCGAAGCTTTGCAAAGATATCAAAAAATTAATTGCAGTCTCATTTGTTCATATTTTGCACATGACTTCCATTAAAGTTAAAACTTCTAAGTTGAATTTGAAATGTTATTGGCTGCAGGTGTCGTGGAATGGGAGCATATTCATTAGTAGTATATAATTTTAACCTTAAGCTTAAGTAATTATGATAGTGCTTAAACTTTTTCCTAATGATATGGTACGGCATCGTCCGTTTTAAGATTGTAAAGTGTGAACATATATATCAAGTATCAACACCTCATGTTGTGACATCGAATATTTAAGTAGGATCTTAAATTCGAATCTTAATAGAGAAAATATTTACCGTGAGAATTTCTTCTAATTAAGGTATGAATCAATTTAACTTGGGTTAAATAGCCCCTTTGCCTTCTGAATTTTGCAAATTTAGGTCAGATTGTCCCCTGAACTTTAAATTGTGCCACTTTATCCCATGAATCTATAAAATCAGGCCAATCCCCTCCTTCACGTAACGGATTCCGTTAGATCCCATAAAATTTGTTGACTTCGCAAACTTATGCTGATGTGGCACTTCCACGTCAGCACTCATTGGGCCCCACATGAACTTGAATGATATGGTGGGGCCCACATTAGCGCTGATGTGAAAGTATCACGTCAGCATAAGTTTGTCAAGTTAGCAAAATTTATGGGATTTAACGGAATCTGTTAGTCAACCGTCAAGTTAGGGGTAAATTGGCCTGATTTTACAAATTCAGGAGAAAAAGTGACACAACTTAAAGTTCAGGGGATAATCTGACCTAAATTTGCAAAGTTCAAGGGGCAAATGGGCTGTTTATCCATTTAACTTGGATTAATTGTGAATCAATATATAGGTGTCGGATGTTGAAGGACTTGTAACTAATAACAAGTTGTTAGTGTGAACGTATCGAATTATATATATTTCTACTATAATAACCAAAAAGATGTGAAGACCACTAAAACTGGTTCATATATATTCTTGACATTGGATTAGTATATAAATTAATCACTTGCTATCTTAAAAAATGAATCAATAGGTGGTAAGTGAAGAACGAACATGTGCTAAAAAGTTTCACTAATACGACTGATTCATGAGTTCTAGATGGATAGACTTTTGTGAGTAGAAGAAATTAGAAAACTTCAATTCTAAACCAGATATAGGGCTTGGCTGTGTTTGGTTGGTGTAGCCTTTTTGAGGCCATTGATCTTATCGCCTACGTTGAATACTTTCTTACGTTGGGGTCTTGAAAGCTAGTAAACAAACAAGGCCCATCAAATCTCATCAACTTTCCTCCTAACCAAGTTGCGCCATTTTGTTTGATTTTCCTACAAGATGACTGCATTCCTTTTTAATTAAGATTCCGAAGTCTAATTGAATACCTAATAATAAAAAGAAAAGAGCCAAATTTTCTTTCATGAAATTGTGACACCTTTTCCCATTCATGCTGCCATGACATGAAGAATATACGTGGATAGTGATCATTTTGAGTAATTTACAAAATTGATTTTGATAGCGAAAGAGAAAATTACACACTAATTGTTTCTTTGGAAGTTGGCCAATCTTAATTTAATTGTATCCAATTAAGAAATGTTTTAATTAGTTCCTAAAATCCAAATTACATACTATAGTCGGTTTAACTTGCTTATGGAATTATTCACCAAAAAAAAACCTTGCTTATGGAATTTTCTCCAAAAATGGAACTTTGCTTGAGAAGGATAAGTGTCCTCATGACATGAGTCATGAGGAATCTCCAATGTCCAAACTAATTTGGGCCGATTAACCCAATTCCCAAGTAAACACTGGAGTCAATTAAGGGGACTCATGGACTATTTTAAGCCCATTTAAAGATACTTGAATGACCCAAAAACTGTTTGGGCAGTCCACTCCCACTCTGAGCGGCTTTAGAATTAGAAAACGAAATTAAAGCCCTCCCACTTATTTTCGTGGATAATTTGGCCCAAAAGAACCTTGGATAACTACAACTATTTTGTTGACATTTTTCTCTAGTTATCAATCCCTGGAGAAAAAAAAAATCCCTGGAGAAAACAAAGCTGACAAATTTTGCTGCAATGAATTGATACCTGCAAAAATCACAGGCATAGCTCTTCCACAGGAGGGCGGGCCTGGCAGAATTACAGAAAGGAAAGGCCTTCCATCCAACAATTACAAACTCCAATAAGAACTTTTACAGTTCATCATCATCTTGCTTTTGTTATGTGATTCAGCCCCCAAAAGCAAAAAGTTGAAAGAAAAATGAAGAAAAACGGTTATAAATTACAATGTGAAAAGGACTTTACTCACTGCCCACTGCCCTGGCACGCATGGCACTGGCATGGCTTAGCATGTGCAGAGCAGCCTAGTGATACCGCTTTAGCTTAGCGTTTGGAGTTTTGGGTGTGAAATAATCGCTTCAAAAAGCTCGAATGTTGTTGTTTTTGCTTTGATCATCCCATTCCCATGCAAGATTACAGCTGAAATCTGATCCATGTAATCTTCACAATGGTCGTATCAGTATCAAGTGGGACAAAAGTCAGGACCACCTTATTACTTACTTTCCCATTAATATGTTTGAGCCAAAGACAAAAGTTTTGTTTTGATCCCACCAACAACAACCCCATTCCCAACTCAACTCCTCTTCCAGGGTTTCTTTCACAATGGCTGGTAGTTGCCTAGTTTTGGACAACATTTTTTGGTTTAATTCAATTCAACCCACGAAAATCAAAGCCCCTGCCCCTTGGCTTGGCTTGTTTTCTGTCTAATTTCCTTGGTACCGTAGTACTAAATTATTTTTGTCTATGTTACTCTTGTATAAGAAACAGAATTTATGTTAAAGCCCATACCCACTTTGAGGTATTCAATGTGAATCAACATGGGTATATGAAAGAAAATTGTAAAGTCAAGAGTAATTTGGATTTAATGCGTTTTATACCTAAGTAGTTGTAGTTTAGAATTGTCTTTACTTGGTGGACAACTGGACATATTCTAGCAAAATCAAATTAGATTGCTATATTAGAAATCAAAAGTTCCATTATTGGTATTGCTCTTCAATGGGTGTCCAAGCAGGTCATAATCAATAGTACAGCAAGAGTTAGTATGGAAATGGCACCTTGGCATTCCACGCATTGAATTAAAACAACTAAGGTGATTGGGAAAAAACCTTGCCTGCTTTTCTTGGACCACAACAAGAGATAATATTTGGTGGCATCAGATATCAATTGCTTTCCCTTGAATGCAAGGCTTCACCATTTTTAATAATTGGGAATTCAGTTCTGTTTCTCCTTTTAAAGAGACATTAAATGGACAGTGATAAACTAACATGGTGGACAGAATGTTGAGCTATCATTGCTTACACCTAATTTCTATTTTGTTGAAGGAAAACTTCATAGTCTTACTGAAATATCAATGTCCAAGTAGTTGGCAATCCTCTCAAGAACATTAAGGACATTATCAACACCATTTTAAGTTCATAGCTCCTCTCTTTTCTTTGATAATTTAAATAATATCAGCCTATGTTTGAGAATGAAGTAGACAGAGATTGATAGAAAAAAATCACTTTCTTTTTGTATATCTCTTTCCCAAAATATTGTACTTATTGATTACATATGCAGAAATCCCTAATGAATTACATTCCTGTGACAGCTACTTACAATGTAAAGATCAGAAGACTAAATTACACCTTTCATTTTTTTTTTTTTTAATCTAATCTAAGATTGTGTACAAAAAACAATACTTCAATACCCTTCAAAACTTCAATACTTATTATGTGCATAAAAGATACCTAAAGCTGAACTCATATGGCATAATTTGAACAAACTTTAAAAGAGACTCACTTTTAGCTCTTTCAAGATACTTGATTGCTTCTTTTCCTAGTTCACTAGGTAACTGAAGGCAAATCCAATCAAGCAATGAATCCAAGTCTTTCGCAAAGTCGAGCAAGTACCAATCCAACAGCTTTGGAATTGCAAACTTGGTTGATGAAATTCCTACTGCAGCTTGTAAGTACTCTTTCTTAGCCACTTCTAGTTCATTCTCAACTTGAGCAGCAGTATATACTCGTACCTTCATTTCACAGAACCGATAAATCAATGAGCAAAATCATGTGAAGCTAATGCTTAACTAAAATGGAGCTTAGGAAGAGTAGAAAGAAGAAAACAATAGCTAATGATTTGCAAATAAAACAAAATGCCCTGCTCGTGAATAGTGTTTCCATATTTTAACCATTTGGCGCAAAATCCTTGGTTATGCTGTGCATACCAGTCAAGTCAATTATAGAGTTAATGCTGAGGACCACTGAAGATGACTTTACTAATTATGCAAGAAGTGGATGCTGACTAATTGCAGAAGAAAATTAAACCAAACTTCACTTTCATATAAAATTACAAAACTTACTGCAGGAGAGGACCAGCTTCCACATGAGAGGGCAAATGTTACCAATGGTTCAGATAATTCCAATCCGAATAAGCTCCTAACAGTCATTTCATCATTCTTGGCACCCTTTGGAAATGTCTGCTAAGAATTTTAGTGTAAGAATTGATGATTCATCTAAATAAAGCTCGGAAAAAATTAAAACAAAGTACCACTTACAAATTTTGAGTGGTAAGGCAATCTGAGAATGAAATGTTCAATAGTTATTGCATTTAGCGAATGCCCCCCAACGTTTATGGTCGCCTGTATCATAAAAAATTGTGTATAAAACTACTGATTAACTGCAATATATTACAGATAAATCTACTGGTAAATTGACTCCTGGGAAACTTCTATTTGTTTGATAGAAGTTCATTTAGGTCAACGTGGTCGCATATGAAACAGAATAGTATCCTAAGAATGAATGAAACCATGTGTTCTGGTACAACCATACCTTTCTCATCAATTCCACAACCATCTCTGGGCTCTCGGGTACTCCATGTTCTAAGAATGCCTGAATCAACATCATGCAATTAATGATTCCACCAACTATAAATAAACCAGATATGGTAACAGAAACTAAATGCAATAAATAGATAGAATTATATCACAATAAGATGCCGGGAGTGAATACAAATACAAATTAAACCAACAGTTGATATTAGTTCATACATACATTCATCATGCAGGAATTGTAGATATTTATCCAGAATGCAAGCTTCTCCTGATGGTTGAGGTTCTTCAAGTTGGTGGAGGCAAGTCTCTTAATAAGGAGTCTGAAAATTCAACATCACAATTCCTTAGCATTTTGACAAACACTGAAATATACAGAAACTAATACTATAATGGATTATACTTACTTCAACCTGTGCAGCAGAAATAAAGAATTTGATGTTCGATTTGGATTGATTGAAGTAACATCTACTGAAATTAAATCCTTGTATGGACCAATGTCTCTCCTTCCAACACTTGAACAAATACCATAAGGATCCCGAAAATCTGTCTCGTAGTTGCTTTCTTGGGACCCCAACATTGATAATGAAGGAAAACATTCTGCAGCAGACTTCCTCTTAGTTGAGCTCATTCTTAAGAAAATGGTAGACAAGCATTTTACAAGTTCCTCAGAAATTTTATTTGGACCATCTTCTCCCACCATTTTTTCATCTGGACTAGTAGTAATTCTTGCCTCTGCATTATCTTGGTCTCTCACTTTGCATTCAAGCTGAACACATGAAACGAGTTTCAATACTGAATTTACTGCAAATAATTCTACTATAACTTGATTGAAATGATTCATGCCTGCAATTTTTGAGGCTCTAAACGTTTCTCTACCGGCTTTGAATCAATCTGAGGCCTCTTCACCGGAGTTCTTATTGATTGGGGTTTATGAACCAAGGATCCTTTATTGCTCTTTGTGGAATTAGTACAAGACTGGTTTTCTTTTCCTCTACCATCATCTGAAAGAACAATGAGAAAAGAATTTAAAGGCCTAATTCAATAATGGCATTGAAAGATTATTTAAACAACCCAAAAACCTACCTGATTTGGATCGCAAATGCATTGCAATGGGTGCATTTCGAGTTGAATTGTTAGGTTGCTCAAGTTTAGGACTCTTATCCAAACATGGCTCACTCAAATCAGCTGAATTCTCGATGTTCCTTTTGGAAGATGATATGTAGACAGCTTCTTGATACAAGTCCTGTCTAAAATGCACGACCTGTTCTTCTAACCGAACAACTTCCTCTTCTAAAACTGCCACTTCTGCTAAAAGCTCCAATGTCTACAAAATCAGAATCCCAATCATTAGAATTCGGGTTTGGAAATTCATTTCCATTACTTCCTCTGTTTCTTCCTTCAAAATTCTTCTACTGGGAATATGGATTCATCCTTCTTCTAATTGATCATTTCTTTAAATCATTGAAAAAGACAAATAAAACATAACCCAATATAAGGAGTCAATGAGATGGTGAATTACTAACAGAAGGAGGAAGATAAGGAGGAAGACGAGGCAAAGCTCCCAATGGTCTATTAAAAGCCCTCTCCAGAGCTCTGTGAATGTTCTCTTCAAGTCTGAGTTTCTTCTTCAGTTTATCAACCTGATCAATAAAACAGATAAGAAATTAAGTGCTAAAACAAAAAAAAAAAAGGAAAAGAAAAAGAAAAAATCACTCTGTTTAAAAAAAGAAGTCTATACATCTTGTTGTAAGGCCATTTTTTTCTCTTTGCTTGAGGCTCGTCGATTTTTTACTGTTGTGGTAGCAATGGCTGGCTTGCTCCCCTGCATTTCTACCTTCTCCTTCAAGTGATTTCAAACATTCAAACTTTAGGGACTTGAAAAGAATCCTTCTTTCATTTAATTTTTATAAAAATGATAAAACCCAACTTTGGATTCCAATCAAAGATGCCAACTTTTCAAAAAAAAAAAAAAAAAATTCCCAGGAGCATTCATCCCCTGGAGAGCGCCTTCTTGAAATTGAAAAACATAATTAAAGGAATAATCACTTTCTTATGAACAGTACAAACCGTTTTTCAAAACAACAAAGTAAATATATTAAAATAATAACTTGAAATTCATGGGCCATTAAAATTCTTGATTATTGTGATCAGTTATTACTTTTTCATTCTTCCCTGGAACTTTCCTAGATTGCAGAGTCGTCCTGGCTCTGGTATTCATCTTTTAATCAACACCTTCGACTTACCAAATCTGCAAAAAACAAACCCAATTCAAAAAAAACTTCAAAAATCACCAAAAACAATTAACTTATACGAAAATTGAAAACAGAGTATGATCAGATTCAGACCTTTAACAGAAAAAAGTTAAACTTTCCATTACAAAACCGACAAAAACTTCAATGCTTCCCAGCAAGTAAGAGTAAATGACAAAGCTTTTCATATTTTAACATCATTGGAAGAAGCAAGACCGACACAACTCTTAACAAGAACAAAGAAGTAGGTTACTACTAGGTTTTGCAGAAGTGTCTTGTTCGGATGAACAAACAATTTTATTTTTAAAGCACAAAAGGAAAAAGCGAGTTAAGTGGAAGATGGAGCTTTGGGGGTGAAAAAAGGCAAAAAATGCGCATCTTGGGAGCAAGATAGAGCCGTACATAAACTCCACGCACAAAAACACTCTCCTCTTTGCGTCATCATGAATCAACGTGCGTCTTCTCTTTTTCCACTTTCTTACTTGCTACTGCCTACTACTAAATACATTCTTCTTCACTTCCCTTTTTAACCCCAAAGTTTTTCTTTTTTTCTCTTTCAAGATTCCAGAAGAAACTGCATGATTTTCTTCTCTCTGTTTGCTTAAAAAGAGAGGGAGTTTTTTGGTTAATATAAACAAAAGAAAAATGGTCCATATCTCCATGATATGTGATGATGGGTTTTATATTTATTGGGGTTGACTCTATCTCTATGGAATAATAAGAAGAAGAATAATTAGTAAAAAATAATTAAAATTCCCCTTTTTGGTGTTTATGAAAAAAAGGAAAAATAGGTGAAAATAGGAAAGATATTTCTATTGTGGCAAAAAATGGGGGGTTTGTTTTTAGAAATTTTGGAGAATTAAGTGTTGTTTTATGCTTAATTAGTTAATATATATCATAATTAGAGGTAATGGGCTGGTTTTTGTAGGCAAAAGCTGCACAAATCACATGTTTGCCAACTAAACATTTTTTGGTTTTGTGCAAGACTTTCTCTAATAGTGAACAAATCACATTTTTTTGTAGTAGTATGGTTATAATTTAATGTGTTCACTTTTCTCTTGCCCCATTTTCTTATTGCTTCCTTTATTATTTCTTATTGCAATTTTAAATCAATTTGGAAGCATAATTTAATTTCCTTATTTTTTGGGTTGGAAAGTCTCTTTGATTCATTTCATTGCCCTTCATTTATTAATTTTTTTTTCACATACGTTTAGCATTAATAATTCAGTGTGTGTATTTAATTATGGAATTCAATTGTTAATTGTGAATTCAAAGATAGCAAGTAGGAGTACTTGATTGAAGATGTATAATGATTGTAGTATAAAAAAGGGTAGTCAAGAAAATAATAAATGAGCATTAACACCTTGCATTCAGACATTTTGACCTTTTTTAAGGAAATGCACTTAAAAATACACTTAAAATTTTCTTGAAAGATCAGTGTAAGTTTCTTGTTTATAGAAATTGAATTTTTTTTTTCTTTTGAGGAATATAGAAATTGAATTGGAACTTCTCATGATAGTATTAGATATATTCCATTGAATTTTTTTCAATTGGTAAGAGGTTTTTCTTTTCTTGTCGATCATATAAAAGATTTAAAAAGAAGATATATATATGTAAATTTAACAAATCAAGGTGATAGTACTATATATGATATAAATGGTCATATTGCAAATTGCTATAGCCATCAAGATGATCTACTAATTAATTTATAACAATTTTTTTTAGCAATAATTCATTTTTTTAATGCTAAAATATCAAATTGCAGTGAGAAATATAATATTTCCAAATTCCAACTTTATTTCCGTATAAAAATCCATTATTTACTACATTACCTTTTATGAAAAGGATAGAGAGGAAATTTTGAATTTAAGCAAAAAAAAAAAGAAATTGAATTTGAGTACTTTTTATTTTTTTGGTACGCATTATATATCCTCCATAGGACAAAACTACCGTCTTCCATGAATGTGGCGGTAGGCGGTAGTCAACGACCACCGCTCCAAATTAAAAAAGAAGAAATATAAATAATTCAGAGATATAAGGTTGATTTTGAACCAGAAACAATAAAAATGATCTGGAATTTTAATATTCTTACTTGTAATAACTTTCTATATATAAGATGCAGCTATTTTTTAAACACAAAAAAATAAAAAAAAAGGTTAAAAACCAAGATTGGATCCTTAAATTTTTGAAACCCCACGTCTCGTGCAATGTCTATATCTGGCGTTTTCGTTAAGTTTTCCCTCTTTTAAAGAGTAAAGTAAGCCTTCTCTCAAGCTTCCCTCTTCTAAAAAAATCTATTAATCCTTTTATATTTAAGACTTTGTTCGATACTATAGTAGTGTGATTGACGAATATTAAAAAGATTTACGTCAAAGGATACAAAATTAATTAAACCCATTTTCGACCTGCAATTTGGCAAATTATTATACCCTTTTGACATTTCTATGATCTCCAAAAGAAATGTGTATTTTTGATCATATAAAACATCAATATTCATTGATTATTTTGGTCTCTTCTCTTCTCTCTCTTTTTTTTTTTAACTTATACTCTCTTTTTTTTTTAACTTATATGAAGGTGATTCCATTTTGAAAAACCAGGAAAGTTAATTTATTTTTATGCTTCTTATCTATAACTGTTTCATTACCGATTGACCGTTTCACTATCGTTTTGGGTCCAAACGGAGTTTAAGTGTAAACTCTGTTTCAATCACTGTTCTAATAATCTCATATGTACAGTACTTAATCTAATCTGTACAGTGCAATCTCATCTGTACAGTTGCTAAACAGTCAATCGCACCGCTACCACACCATTCTACTAAACGCAGCGGGCAATGATAAATCTACCTACTTTCCCACTTTCTGCTTAAGGTCGCTTTATTTTTTTTTATGAATGATGAAATTCGAAGTACATTTAGAACTTTCAATTTATTTTGGTGATATATCTATGTTATTAGTACTCTATGTTATTAGTACTCTATATAAATATTTATTCCATTTATTGATTGAAAGTGAGCTTATATATGTGCATGCAATTGTTGCCAAGTGTGAGAAAAACTATTATGATGAGAAATGATGGCTGAGAAGATGAGGAAAATGAATGAGAAAACAGATTTCTTTGAATAATTTTTGGTTGTAAAGGAAATGGACTCACCACCCATAACCATGTGATGGGGACTCTTAAAGCAACCATATATGTTTACACTTAATTAAATGTTCAAATCAGTATTAATTAGAGTAGCTGTTTGATAATTCAGCCATATTACTTTTTTCAACATTTTTTTAATTTTGTATGCATTTCATCAAGTCATTTTTAAATGATGACTATAGGTTGTCCAAAATCCAAATCATATAAACCAAGTATGAAGAAGCCAATTGATGTTTGGACAATTAATGCCAAATAAGATGTTCAATTTTTTCCCATTTTTCTAATGTAAATTATTGTAAAATTTCAAGTAATAAATGACAAGAAAATGAGACTTTTAGATACGACAATGGCTAACCACTTGATTAGTTTAAAGTTCTTTTTTTTTTTGGTAGAGAATTAGTTTAAAGTTTAAGCATACATTTTGTTATGTTAAAATTTCCAGTACATATATACCATTCTCTATCTAGCTCATGCATGTCAATAATTAAGAAACTAATTCCCCTGAATATTAGTGGTACATGGTAGTAGTAATAAATTGTAGATGTTGATGTATCAAAAACTAACTCAATCATAATTCTAGTTTGGTAGCAACCTTTAGCTTTATATTATGTTGGTAAAACTTATAATTATGATCATCATGAACCAACTTATCATAATTAATGATTACATTTTATCACAACTAGAATTAGTACAGACAATTTTAGATAGAATTAAAGTCTTATTTACTTATTGTTAGTATATTATTACATTACATTTTTTAACTTTGTTATGGTATGTGCTCCTACCAAGGTCAAGTATAGTTTGTTGAAGCCACCGCAGGGGGTATATATAAGAAAATATATAGAAGTAATTTGTTTATTTGTTTGTTTTGTCTAATTGAATTACCATTTTACTAAACAAAGAATTTGGCTTAAATGCACATTTATCATTCAAACTATTTAATATAGATGATAATAATTTAACTTTATGTTTTCAATTTAAACAATTTCATCCTCATATTTTAATTTTTTGAACCATATATATAATCCATCAACACTGATATAGTCTACTTAGACATTAACACATGAACTTGTCACATTATACAACGTCAGTGTTGATTGAGAGTTAAATCGCTCAAAAAACTCAAAGATAAGAGTAAAATTATCTTAAATTAAATAGGATTGAAATATTAAGCTGTGACACTTCTTTATAAGCCAAACAATTTTAGTAGCTAATTAGTTCATTCATGTTCTCATGCCCTCTTCTTTGTCGATGAAGAATATGCATCTTGTTAAAGGTAATTAATATATTAATAATGAGCAAGGTTTGGATTAATTAAAGTTAAGAAAGATAAATTGTTAGAACGAGGAGGGACATTGAGACAAAGTTTGCTTGTGGTTATTACACCATTATTATATATATAGGGGCCAGTGGCAGTAAATCAGCGAGGGCTGACCATTCTTCCTACATGATGAGATGTCAATCTCAAAGAAGCTAATCAAAATGATAAATCTGATATTAACAGTCATTGATTATGCTATCAGTTAATATTTTACATCATAATAATATATAATAATCTAATCAATAATACAACAAAGAGGACTAATTATTTTAGTAATTATATATATCAAAGAACTGAACTCAAATCACTGTCAGGTACCCGACAAGTAGTTGTCTATCAAATTTAATTTTCTATTAATCACAATTATTTATGTGATTCTTAGTTTCTTCCATTGCATTGAGGCAATGAAATGAGAAGATAAAAACATATGTATACATTTCTCTTCCAATATTATTCTGTGTCTCCAAATCCTTATGAATCCTCACATGCACAAATCTCTTTGACCATTGAAGTTTATATATTCAACAGGGAAAATGGGAAAATCCCAGTTCTTTTTCGGCTTAAAATTATTGAAATGTATAAGAAAATCTCTGCAAATGGGGCAGATTGGGGAGCTAAGAGACAGCTACAATCTTCTGTCAACAGTCAAACTACAGGAAAAATGGAAAATTGTCATTGTTAAATTTGTGTGTACTCTTATAGCAATCTGAAAGCTGTATAGGAAAAAATTTGTGTAAGAAATTTATTCAGCATTGCATTGGGTAAAAGATTTGCTCCTGATGCTAGCACAAGTCATTGGCAACGATTTAATCTTCTATCCCTTATTAATGGGGCCATGGTATGGAAATTGAATTAGATTTTCCTTCTTGATCTGTCACCAAACATTGCTTTTTTTCATTATAAAAACAAGACATTAGGACCTACCAAAGTACCAACATCTCGTTTCTACATTGATTCATGTTTTCCTTTTCCACCATAATTAAATAAGCCTCGGACGAATTTGGGTTCTGTTAAAACTAGGACAAATACTTTGAGCCAATTCTAATTGTCTAGTAATTGGTAAGTCATAATAATTTAGTAATTATTGGACGGTTGCTCCCTCTTCCATTTTACTATTTTAAATTTTGTTGGTTGAGATAAGAGATCGAATACATTAATTTCCACTGTGGATTTTAAACTCATGGTAATCTTGTTGCACAATAACGATTAATAGGTGATGAGAAATGAGACATGACAAGGGTTCAAACCCCTACCTTACTGAATGGGCATTAGACGCTCCATGCCATTAGACCAGGAGTCCGTGCTCGACTAATGGTACATCATAGGGAACTTATTGGATAAGTTGAGCACTGGTGTTTGCAATTTTACTCATGAATAAATAATTCATAAATGGTAAGAAGGGCCGCCATGGAATTGGGAGTAAAAGCTTGAAGAACTTTTACAAAAATGTGTGAAAATGAAATGAAAGTAAGGTAGGTCATTGTGTTGAGCCCCCAAAAGAGAAATACATGTCTATTGAGAGACAAGGAGAATCATTAATAGGTAAATTGAATGATGTGATGATTGTGATCCCATCAAGCTCCATTACCCTTAAAAATAATCCATTGGTCTGGTCTTGGATTAATAGGGCTTTTTGGTAAGGCGCTAAACCAAAAAGTTAAGACGAAATGGTGGTCCGGATTTTATCTAAAGGACCATAATATACCCCACGAAAGACATTTAGCCTATAGTATACACGTCTTCACTTCTCCAAAAAAGGAAAAAAAGAAAAATAAACATTCAACAATTTATATGGCTCTAAAACTTTATTGAGAGTGGTCACTTTTGTTGATGATGAAATGGCATCAATTTGTCAAGCAACTAAAATCATTGTACCCTCTTTCGCTAAAGCTGTCATCTTCCTTTTCTTTAAACATTTTTCTTTCTTTTCTCCCTATCTTTATTTTTTTTATCTTTTCTTCACCTTTCTAAGTTCTTCTTTTATCCCATGACCCATTGTTCATAATTTGCATCATCAAGCAATATGAAAGAACGGTAATTAATTTCATTAAAACATCACTAACTCCAATAAGACAACTATCATTAGTTCATTACATAGACATGCCCTCGAGATCAGAAAATCTTTAACATTTGGTGTTAGAATAATTATTATAATAATCGAATAATAATAATAAAAAAATAAAGATCCCTACACGAAATGATGATTGCAAATGAAAAATATATAATGCAAGTATTGGAATAGAGTCAATGGGATATGGCAATTGGCAAGGGACCATAATCGATCTCCAATGTGTTGATGATTTTTGGAGATATCTATCTACTAATAAGATGAAGGGTCAAAGCCTCTCAAAGGCAATGGTCCTACTATCAATATGGAAGCTAAATTCATAGTTCATCCATGGGGTTTCTGGTTACTTTTAAGCAGGAGAGTAGAGCTGATGATAAAAGGGCAAAAGTAGCTACATGCATGCTGAAAGGTACTATCTCTTTATTATTAAGTGGTATGAACCAAAACCTCCAAAAGCCACTTTGGCTTTGGGGGGCTCCAAGCCACTCAATGATTATTACTTGAAGTCTAAACTCCAAAGATGAAAGAGATATTTGCAATTTTCTACTATTATTGAAAAAAGTATGGAGCATAGTGGATTTTTTTAATCAAGTATATCTAATCTTTAGTGACCTAAGACTAATTCCTTTCAAGTCGGGAGCATAACAGATTAAAGGGTTGGATCGAATTTATGTCCCTACTTTTTACCTTACCCTGTTAGAATAAAGACTCTTAATTAATCATAGTGTTTTTGATGTAAAAGTAATTCATTGTTGCAATCAAAAACAAAGAAATTAAGGAAATGGGTAAGAATGAATTATTATGAAATTCACTTTGGGGTGGAACAGGAACTAGTGTCCCTCCCATCCCATCCTAGGCCTAACATAAGAGTGGGAAACTTGGCAGCTTGACAGCTGGCCTATCTGGCCACTATCTTCCATAAGAGAGCTTGTCTTCTGATCAAAAGACAGCAAATCTAATGCTATAAAATCCCATTCTACACGCGCATTCTTTTTTTTTTTTAAAGTAAACATATATAGATGAGTGGCTTTTACATTAGATCTCAACAAGGGAAGGTGAGAATCATCCATGTTTGCTCCATAAATGTGGTCCAAGAAAAAAAAAAAAGGGGGAAAAATAACCAGAAAATTAATCACACCAAAAAAGCTGAGCACAGGAAGAGTAAAATTAATAAGAAACTAAAATGAACCCATTGCCATTTTAGTTACAGTTTTGCTAGTTTTCAGGTTTGGTAACAAGTTTTTCACCAGGTTGGTGTCAAGAAGCCAAGAAAAAAGACAAGGGGCCTAGAATCTTGACAATAAAGTAATAAACAAATTACAAAGCAAGTTTTTCCACTACAAATTCATTCCTGTTTGCATTAAGAAAGCAAACTAAACAATAATGTTTAAGCTCTCTAATTGTTTGTGGCATATAGAAATGTAACACATCGAATGGGGAGATGTTGAGAGCGAGGTTCAAAAGATGATAAAGTATCTTCTTATGTTAAAAGTCAAAGGAACTTTTTTTTATAAATTTGGTAGTTAGTGAAAATTCCAGGGCATATGTATGTATGTATATATGTAGCCTCTCTTTCAGTGGCAGATGGTGATGTTGAAATGTGTGTACCTTTTAATCTTTTTAAGGATTACGACAAAGACTTGAGAATGCTCACCACCCCATTAACACCTTATATATTTAACATTCATCAATTTTGCTTTCAAATGTTAGGACTAAAATTTTCTTGCATTTACGGTAGTAAAAGGGCCTTTAAACCAAAAAGGAGCCGAATGTTCTGTTTCTTCTTTGGGCCAGGAATGTGGCTACTAGCTCCAGCAGATAACAGGCTCATATTAGCCAGGCCCACAGCAAATTTTCAAAGAACCAACAAAAGAAAAATTAAAAGACAAAATATGCGGTGAGCGTGGATCGAACACGCGACCTTCAGATCTTCAGTCTGACGCTCTCCCAACTGAGCTATCCCCGCACACATGTTAATTTTCAAATAGTAATTTATAATAACAATTCCCATTTCTTTGTTTGGAAGTAACCTGTCTGCTGAAACGATAGCTAACGAAATATAAGAATTTTCATGTAAAGCAATTGTAGACGACATTTGCAAAAGCTCATTTATTGATTAATTAATACTCTCAAGAAACTCATTTATATTTTGAAGCTACTCTCCTTGACTTAGGAGGAAGTGTTGTACAGCTGGAGTGAAACCAGATCACAATGTAAATACATTGGTGCCAAAGTTCAATTAAACAAGATTATAAATACGATTATTAGTCAAAGATGGAAACCCTGTGATAAAGCAATCTTACTTACTTCCATCTTTTCTAATTAGTTTTTTTGATTAAGCAATATTATAATTTTATTATTATAGTTTTTAAAATTCTAAGAATACTACATCATATTTTAGATTATTATTATCCCACTAATTACATGAATTTGTAAATTCATACTCACCAGACAATTCACAATACTTAAATATTTTGCCTTTTTGTTGGACAAACAAGCATTTGATGGAAAGTGTAACTTCTCAAGTGCCCGACCATTTAATATAGAGATTTTAAAAAGACCATACACATGTACTAATAGTCAAATATGGTTGATCAGATTCCCCATCATCATTTTCATAACCTAGAAAATATATATAACGGTAGTATATATTAAGCAGGACCCATCAGTTAAACAAAGTGAATCAAAAGTCAGCTAAAACAAAATGGGAAATGCTGCATTAATCATCATCATTTGGGTATCTTTTCTCTTTTGCCTGCTGCTGCAGGTAGGATTCACTCACTGCTATGAAGGCACAGACTTGAACATAATTAAGCTCTTAAGGCAGGAACTTTCAGATCATTATCAGCAGAATATTTCATCATCAACATGGGAAACACAATACTCAGGGAATTACGATTCAACTGTTTACATAGGCCAACAAGAAGGTCTTAAAGAGCTTGATAAAGTTTCAAGTTTGCCGGGACAACCTGGTGGGGTGAATTTTGATCAGTATTCAGGTTATGTGACGGTTGATCCTGAATCAGGCAGGGCTTTGTTCTATTATTTCGTCGAGTCACTTCACCATTCTTCTACCAAGCCACTGGTTTTATGGCTTAATGGAGGTAATGCATTTTCCTTGCTTTTTTACATGTTTTTTTTTTTTTTCTCTACTAGAATGGATTTTGCAATGTTTTGTAAGAAATTGAATACTGGAAATTGCAAGCCTTAGCCCCTCTTTGGTGCACCGTTCCCTCCCAAACAGGCCGAACAGTCTTACAGAAGTCTTAAGTGTTATCATAACTAAGGTTCAATTGGTTTACCAAACACATATTTTTCCACCATTATCATCTATACAGTAATCAACCTGACCCTAACTTATCTCACAAATTTCACTCCCACCAAACCATTCTCACCAGTCTACGAAACGGGGACTTAGCTTCCAGGCAAAAGTTGCAAAGATGTACTGATATTAATATTCATTCATGTAAATGGGCTAATTTTGGGACTCATAAGTAATGGGCTTGCTGATTTTTGATGGGCAGGGCCTGGTTGTTCTTCATTTGGAAATGGAGCTATGATGGAACTTGGGCCGTTTAGAGTTAAAAAGGATGGCAAAACTCTGCGCCGAAATAAGTATGCATGGAATAAGGGTGAGTTTCTTGGCTTATTGCTTCTCTATGATCCTATGGAATTAAACCCAAAAATCTGTCACTATTTAATTATGAGGCTTATTTGTGTCTGGGTTTATTTCAGATGCCAACATCCTCTTTTTAGAATCTCCTGCCGGTGTTGGATTCTCTTACTCAAACACAACTTCAGACTATAAACTAAGTGGGGATAAAAGAACTGCCCAAGATTCCTACACCTTCCTTGTTAACTGGCTGGAAAGATTTCCTGAGTATAAAACAAGGGATTTTTACATCACAGGAGAGAGTTATGCAGGCCATTACGTACCCCAACTTGCTCACACTATACTACAAAACAACAAGTTTACCAATAATACAATAATCAATCTAAAAGGAACTGCTGTAAGTTTCTATGAATTTTAATATGCATTTTAGCAATTAGCCACTATGGGTTTTTTTAACAGTTTTTTTTTTTTTGGTGTATTAATTAGATAGGTAATGCTTATATTGATTTTGAAACAAGCTTGAAAGGAGGAGTGGATTTCTATTGGACCCATGCACTTATATCAGATGAAATGTACAGTGGGATTGCATCCAATTGTGATTCTTCTACACTAAATTTCTCATCCAAAATATGCCTGGAATTTGTGGATAAAGTAAATGATGTTACTGGCAACATATATGCTTATGACATCTATGCTCCCTTGTGCAATTCCTCCTCATCTTCCAAGTCTGTGAGTAAAATCTACTCTTTCTGGTTTTTTTTTTTTTGTACATCACAAATCTTGGTATTTTGAACACTGCTAATTAAGTGTTAATTAACAGACAAAACAGGTTTCTGTCTTTGATCCCTGCTCAAAAGACTATCTCCATTCCTACTTGAACATTCCACAAGTTCAAAGGGCACTTCATGCAAATGTTACTGCTCTTCCTTATCCATGGAAATCCTGCAGGCAATGTTACTGCACCATATATTTAAGTATACCCTGTTTCATATATTTTATAATTGATCATTAATCCTGGTGGAATCCTGATAAATTTTATTCTGAAAAAACAGTGGAGATATATATAGAATCTGGAGAGATAAGCCATTGTCAGTGTTGCCAATCATTAAGGGACTAATGGAGAGTGGGGTTCGTGTTTGGATCTACAGGTTAGTCATTTTAAAAAAACATGCTCAATTCTTAATCAACTTTTTAATGTCCAATTACTTAAAACTTTGAAGAACACTTTGAAAGGCACACTGAGAGGAACAAGAATCAAAATGTTAATCATGTTTAATGTCATGATTGTAGTGGTGACACAGATGGTGCCTTGCCTGTAACATGTAGCAGATATGCCATTAACAAGTTGGGGATTCCCATTAGGACTCCTTGGTATCCTTGGTACACTCAAGGGGAGGTAATAATAATTTGGATAAAAATTCATTAAATTTATATTTGCTTTTAAACTATGAATTTTGTGTTAATCAAGCTAAATTTTTCTTCTTTTTTTTTTGTCAAAGGTTGGAGGCTATGCAGTTGAATATCAAAACCTGACTTTTGTAACTGTAAGAGGAGCTGGACATTTTGTTCCTAGTTATCAGCCAGCTCGAGCACTGGTACTCTTTTCTTCCTTCTTAGAGGGAAAGCTTCCACCATCCTCTTAGAGATCAGTTTCAACCATTGATTTGAGAGTTTTCTAATTATTACAACATCATATTAGCTGGAAATGTACTGTTAACTTTCTAAATCCCAAAAGATTATTTCTAAACAAAAAAATCTTAAGTCCAATTCAAGCATTTCTGCTGTCATATGTCGCTTTCCTTTTTTTTTTTTTTTTTTTTCTGCTATGCGTTTCGTTTCATTTCATATCAGCTCACATTTGTAGTTTTGATTTCTTCCTTTTTTTTATCTATCTATTCCTATATATATATAAAAATCTGAATTGGGAAAACAATTTATAAGGAAATATCATAAGCAAAAGTTGTGATCTACTGAGAAAGAGTTACTTAGAGACAATTCAGATAGAAACAAAGAATGAATCCTATATACAGATTAAGATAAGGATCGGATCCTATGTGAAAAGAATCAAAGTCAAGTAAAAGAAGAATAATGCACTCAAAATTTTGGAATAATTGAGCAATATAAACATTCTTGGGACCAATTATTCATTTAGAGTAGCATTTAGAAAAGGTCGTAAAATGACGAAAACGCACTAGTTCCCTGCTCAAATAGTAGCTAGCCATTCAAACAGGTAAAGGCAACAGCTGTGCAGGAGGACAAGAAAAGAGAATGTAAGAACATTTCCAAATTCTCAAACCAGGTTCAATTTCATGATCCCCATCCCCAAAGGCAATAATGGCATTATCATACATATACCGGTCCCAGCAAATTTCTAAAACAAGTGTTGCAAGCTGTATACGTTGGCTTCAAAATGGAACAAGACTTAAACATCAATAATAAAAATTATAACCCTTGATACTTTGTCGCCTTTAGCATTAAGTAACTATATAAATTAGCATTGGCTCTTAAGTGCTGAGGGCACTAATCTATATTCATCATATATCTGAATTAAATTTATCTGCAGAAATGAAGAAAGTTACAGTCATATGGCTACTGCTGTTATTTCCTTGCTACTTCCCAGGTTTCCTAACATCATGCAAGGGAAACCAGATTGAGAATCTCAACAAGTTGATCAAATCTCGAAAATCCTCGAACCCTCCTCGGCCTGAATCATGGGCTCAAGCTCAAGTAGATGGTTTGGAAGATAGTCACAACTCTCCAGTGTATGTAGGATCACAAAAAGGGTTGATGCAAGCTGACAAGATCACCGCGCTGCCCGGTCAGCCTGAAGGAGTGAATTTCGATCAGTATGCAGGGTATGTAACAATAGACCCGGTGGCTAATCGAGCATTGTTCTATTATTTCGTGGAGTCACCAGAAAATTCTGCCAAGAAGCCTCTCCTTTTATGGTTAAACGGAGGTAATTAATTAATTCAACTTATTGGTATTCAAGTATATATAAATCATACCTGAATATATATGCACCGTAGCATCTCGTTTTTTCTGCATCACATGGTCGATCCGCGCATATTTGTTTACTGCTTAGCCAAATAACAGATTCAGAACTCCAATCTTTAGTTTAAGACTATCCATGTTATTGTTGATCCTTTAAAGACTGAAAATAATGTCAATTCTGAAACGATAATAGCACTAGGAAAGTGGGTTTGCCATATGAAATCACCATCATGCTCCGAAATTTCAACAGAAACAGTGCAATTTTTTTAGAGTAAAAAACATTACACTCATGACAAACTTGAGAACCAAATTAAGTGGAGTAGACGAAATTGGTTGTTTCTCTCCTGTATATTATCAGTATATTCCTCACGCAAAGTAGAAGCAGGGGACCCTGGAATCTTAAAACTTAAAACCTATCAGGGACAAGACAATTAAAGTTGTTTTGATGGACGTGTTAACCGAGTCCACGACCCACATTTCCAAAGAATATCCCATCCATGGCCAACTCTTAAACCAAACAATTGAGCAAGTGCTTTCCCACAAGAAAATCCAACTAATGAAGGTCTTTCTTTATCCTCAAAACTTAATCATGAACCAAAAAATCATTTAGACACACAATTGAGTGGGTCCCTCCCACTAATTGAGCTAATAAGGCAGATTTTTCATGGCAAATTTGCCCATTGCTTGGATGTTTCTTGCTACTCATTTCATACCCACTTCTTTTTAAACCTCTAGGAACATCTTTCATCCAATCATCTGTTGTTGTCCCTTTGTTGTTTTCCTAAATTCCTGAACAGCTTGAAAAGTGTTATAAGCAGACGAAAGCACATAGCACATGCTTTCATCATCAGCTCAACTAAGGATAAGGGTTAGCCTTAAGTTAGGTTTCAAGTTCAGTAACTGAAAAAACAGCTATGAACATTTACAGAACTACTAAAGCACTTACGTTATCGCCGTCCTGTCATCCAAACTTGTTTCTTCCAACAGAGCTTTTTAGGAGAGATTCCAACTTTTTACATTAATAAGAATATATAATCCCAAAATTAGAGCATAAAGCTTTGATTGGAACCAGCAGCCAGCACTCACTTCGCTTTACTGTAGAAAGAAAAATAGAGAAGAAAATTCCCTTTTTCTTCCACCTTGAGTAGTGGGACAACCACCATCTCATGGTAAACATAGCCATTGAAGTGCTCGAAGATTATCGTCACCCACGCATTTACGCCCAGACAAAATCTAGTGTCTAACATCTTTAGACAATAGTAAAAAAAATAAAATGGAAAAGAAAGAGTTTTTTTTTTTTTAATGTAAAAAAAAAAAACCTTTTGGTTCAGGAAAATAAAGAACTGATTGGCTATGAATATGATGTACAGGTCCGGGATGCTCATCTTTCGGGTATGGAGCCATGCTAGAACTGGGACCTTTCAGAGTAAACCCCGATGAAAAAACCCTTTACAGAAATCCATATGCATGGAACAATGGTACATCAACCCTCTTTTATCAGATTAAGAACATTGTAATCTACTTCTCTTAATTTCCATTGACAACATCGTCAAATATTTGGCAATTTGGCAGTGGCAAACGTGATCTTTCTGGAGTCGCCAGCCGGAGTTGGGTTTTCTTACTCAAATGATTCTTCCGACTACACCAAAGTAGGTGACAAGAAAACTGCACAAGACTCCTACATATTTCTCCTCAACTGGCTCGAAAGATTCCCACAGTACAAAACACGCGATTTTTACATAACCGGTGAGAGCTATGCTGGCCATTACGCACCTCAGCTTGCTTCCTACATTCTCTCAAAGAACAAGAACACAACTCAAACCATCATCAATCTCAAAGGAATTGCAGTGAGTTTTTACTGACTAACCCATTTCCTTAAATCATCGAATTCATATATAGCTGAGAATTGTAATATGGATATTGCAGATCGGGAATGCTTGGATAGATGATGACCTTTGTCAGACGGGATTGTTTGATTACTTGTGGACACACGCTCTCAACTCTGATGAAACCAATCAAGGAATCCACAAGTATTGCGACTTTGCTCTTCCTGCTGATAAAAAGGCAGGAGCAGATCAGAGTAAATGTGATAAGTATCAAAGTGATACCTTTGTTGAGATGGGAAGCATTGATCTGTACGGCATATTCTCCCCTCACTGCGATTTAAAATCGAACTCTTCCGTTAATGTAAGTATCATATCCCTTGATCATGCTTGGCATATTGATACACCAATTGTTCCATTAATTCTCTGACGTAATCCTGAACCTTTTGATCAAAATCTATGATCCCTTCTCTGAACTAATTGTCTGCTGTGATCTTCAATCTTTAGATCAAGAATTATGATCCCTGCGGTGAGTATCATGTTGATGCCTACCTAAATCTTGCCAAGGTACAAGCAGCCCTTCATGTCAAACCTACAAACTGGTCAGGTTGCGGGTAAGCATGACCACAATTTCTTGCTCTCAAGTCATTCACAAAATAACATCTTCATATACCCAGTTAAAGATGAATAAAGATTCCTAACCAGTCTGTTTCTGTATATGTTCAGTGATGTTGGATGGACCGACAGCCCAACGACTATTCTTCCTGACATACAGCAGTTAGCAAGAGATATTAGGGTCTGGATATACAGGTATATATTCAAACAGAATTTCTCAATAAATTCTACATTACACATCCACCAATAAGATGCTATACTGGAGTATTATTCTAAGACAATACCTGCTATCAGTGGCGACACAGATGCCCGGGTTCCAGTGACAGCTTCTAGGTACTGCATCAACAAACTAAAGCTTCCGGTGGAGACTGCCTGGCGGCCATGGTACTCTAATAATGAGGTAATATAATCTTTCCACACATTTATAGATTCCAATCTATAAACCTTTTATGCATAATCTATACACTGATGGTGGTAGGTTGGAGGATATGTTGTTGGCTACAAGGGAGTGATTTTCGCAACAGTACATGGTGCTGGGCACACAGTTCCAAGCTACCAACCAGAGCGATCACTGACCATGATCACATCTTTTCTTCAGGGGAATCTGCCTCCTGCCTCTTAAGAATCAATTGACAAATCTCATGGATCTTCACCATTGTCCATTGTAATGATCTTACCTTGTATTCCAGAAATTTGTTGCCAAACAGGAATGGATGAAACGATTTTAAAAGTTACAAAATGTATGGATAATGCATTATCATGTTTCTACCTTTTAACAACTATATCAACAAAGCGGCAGGATTAGTTAAGTGCATCATCCATAAGCAAATTAGGCTAAAACATACAGAGGTTATGCAATGGTTGTGTCAAAACCTCTCAATTGCTACCTGACATTTATCTCCTTCGCGTATAATTTCAAGAAAATTTGCCCCTTAGAAGCAGAATTTCAGTTATAGACATTATCAGACTATCAAATTTGTCACATATGGGTTAGGGTTGACAGCAAAATACAAAATTTTCAGAGTATAAACATACTAGAGTGCAATTTAAGCAAAGGTTTCACAGCTTAAAAGTGATATTTACTATCTATCAGCTTGAAATGTACAAAAATCCCTTTGAGCCAAAAAAAAAAAAAACGGAAAGAAAGAAAGAAAGAAAGAAAGAAAGAAAAAAAGAAAAAAAAAAGGAAGAGCAACTATGATTACACCTTCAATTGTCTAAGACTACTACTTCTTATCAAGTTTTATGAATGTGAAAGTATTCCCAATTTCATTTCAATACAACTGGCATTGAGTAAAATTAATGGGCTTACAATGAGAAAATGCATGTACAAATTTTGATGTATTTGAAACAAATAGCCTCTAACTAACCTCAAATCACAGCACTGTCAAAAGGTTATGTAGCTTCAAAATGCTCAAATTCAACAAATTCCCAACACCTTTGTCTCTGTAAAAGTCTATTTTTTTTTTCACTCCTACAAACTGGCATGAGCTTGTAAGGCTTCAAGGATGCTCCCAACCCAGCTGTCAATTCACAAAAACCGAGTCAAAATCTTTAATCAAGTCAAAGCGAACTTTCAGTTTGATAAGCAATCATGATTGTGCAAAAGTTTAAAAGAGAGAAAAAGCTGAACAGAACCGAAGGGATAACTTGTTTGCCAAGTCAAACGTGAATAGCTCAGCTCAGCCAGAACTTTGCTCAAAATATAAAAATTTAAAAAAAAAAATAGAGTACTGATTAAATCAGGTACCAAACACTGCTTCTTGATTCCAGAGCATACAGTTTAAGCAAGTAGTAGATTGTAATACGTAAAAATAGCACCAATATGTAGAAAGAAAATGAAAGAAATGTACCCATCAAGTCCAGGTCGTGTTGGAAAATACACATTTCTCAATCCTAATCTTTTTGCAGCTGAAGCAGTTGTCTCCCCTATACAGGCAACTGAATTGCTCCAAGAATCAGGTTCTGAAATCAGATTGACCCAGGCTCTGTTGCAATAAAGGTGCACAATTAAGTGTACAAGGAAAAACAACTACCCAAGAGAAGGCTTGGCAAATGCAGGCAGCCCAAGCAGGAGCAAGGCTATGTCAGGCATGAAAAAGGTCTGACCACCATGACATCAAAAAACTATATGAAGTAACAAATGTACAGGATGATTAATGAGCTTGGAGAATGTTAAGTGGAAACCAATGAATGTGGTAACTCTGTGCTTTTGCCTGTGGTGAGGTGAAAAGCAGCTGTGGCTGTGAGGTAAGTAATAGCAGCTTCAGCTCAAAAGCAGCTTCAACCTCCAGTGAAAATAAGCTGCTTTCAGCTTGCAACGTAGGACAAAAAGCACCTCACCGCAGCACCCCAAAACATCCCTTTGATAAAACGTTGCGGTGAAAAGCACCAAAAAGGTGCTTTTTCATTTGTGCTTCTCATCCCACCGCTTTGTCAAAGGGGGCCTTTATTAAGAAACCTATAATCTGACCCTTTTAATTGGAAAACTAATTAATATGTAGTGGAAGGAAAAGAACCAACTATATACCGAACTGCAGAAGGTGAAGCAACGGCAATAACTGGAGCAGATAGGGCCTTCTCCAAGACGATTTGGTCAACATGATCAACAGGAACCTGAAAGAAATTATTAACAATCAAGGACCAAGAGAGCACCATAGACCATCTGCAAAATCAATCCTTATAAAGCCACTGTTTTAGCTAACTGATTTCTATAGCTAGACCACGATTTATATTTTCAAGGATGCTTAATTGCAAAGCATGAGGCAGGGAGTTGGGAAACCAACCATCCCCATGGTATTCTGACAGAAGGAACCAGACAAGTATATGGTCAAACTAACAAACTGGCTCCAAAAATGAGGAATACAAGTACCAATCCTGAATCAGAACTGAATCTCGCCTCCCAAGAACCGAAGCAGAACAACATAATTATCAGATTCTTTTGTTTTAATTTCAACCAATAAATCAACATGTCACAGTCCCTAAGCATTTTCAACTTCCAATGAGGTACATAAGGTGAAGAAAACGTAACCATCAATGGAATGAAACCAATAGAGTATCCTGAAAACAAAAGTACCAACAGAGAGAAACTCACGGTTGTGTATGTGTTCAGCCTCATAACCTGAAATCCACGACTTGACAGGCCTTCTTCTGCAACATATATGCCAAAACCAAGGGTCAAGATAGTATTTCACAATTTACTAGTGTAATCATTAAACTTCAAGTGTGGTACCAGATATGGGCAACATAAGAAGAATATTCAGCATAACAATGAGAAAAAGATACTTGTAACAATTGCTTCACCAAGCTAGACTTTCTGATGTTGAAAGTTTCCAAAGTCAAGAAACTCAAACCGAATATAACAGAGCTAAGAGGATCATACAACTAATCAACTCCTGGAATTTAACAATTTCAAATAACTAAGACGCAATAGTAGGGGAAGAAGAACAAAAGTAAAATAACAGTAGTTTCGAGGTTAATAAATGTGTTATGGTAAAGTATACCACCACTACTTGATGGGCATTTATTAATAAAGAACAGAGATTTTTGTGTATTCATCTTTTCATGGTGGTGGTAGACTAGTAGTTGGGTTAGCTTATATTTTAAACTGAGTCAAAACCTATGAGGTTTTTTTTGCCACTTAAATTTCTTCTTTTCTCCAGCCTCGAGATACTTTTCCTTCTCCTCGTTCCTTCTTTAAAATTAGATTTCATGGTTTAAAGGGGTTATATTTTAGGCTTTCACCCTCGATATGGCTACTTACTGTGCTATTTATTCATCACATGTGGTTATCACAGCTATAAACATCAAATCAACTGTGCATACTCAATTAACCTAAAAGGCCAGGTTTTTAGCTTAGAACTGGTTAAATGTCTGTAATGCCTCAGAATCAGAGAGCCAGCACATGCCCAAGTGACAAAAATCTCAAAATAAGCATGGGCCAACATCACTCCAAAAAAGTAGACATCAATGAAAAGGAAAAACCATCACTATTAACATACCAATCTCATTACTAGCTTTCATTGAGGCAGGATATAAGACTGTGCACCTTTTATTCCCCTCCTTCGGAAGCTCTGAAGCCAATACTTTACCAGTTGCTGAATGAGTTGAATTTTAAAGACATAGTAAAGGCAGTTAGAATCATAGTGATGATTTGAAAAAGAGGCAAATCATGGTTATTTATGAAACTCATCAGTAAATAACTGTTTAGAAAAGATGACATGATTACTATTATAATTATAAATACATGCCACCCACTTGGAAGAAAGGGTAGATTTTTAATAGCGCAAAAACGTGCTGGAGAAACAATATCTCACAGAATGAAGAGCAATTATAGATTTCAAGATATACCCAAATTTAAGGTTTACAGTCAACACTAAAAATGCAACTGAAAGTTGTAAATGCATCTAAATTAATAGGTTAAAAACAAAGACGCTACATCTCTCATTTTTATTTGATTAGAGGAATACCACATAGGTGTTTATTTTTCCCCTAATTGACCAACTCCTAGAACTTAACACATGCCTATATGAAAAATCAAACAAAGATGAAGTGTGAATAATCTTAAGAAAGGAATAACCGGTACCTTTTGATGGTGCGAAGGCAACATCAAGTGATCGCTTTGATGACTGTATTACATGGTCAAAAATACTTGCTGTACCAGCTCCAACGACACCTATCCGAACACTTGGCATACCAGCTGCCCTAAAGGAAAAAAATGAAGGCCACTTGTCCAAGTTATATATAAAGTAAATCAAACACTAATCAAAAGACAAATGACAAATATGTAATTAAGTGCCATACATAAAGATGTCCTTCAGAACATCAATTCACACACAAAAATATTTAGCTTTTAAGAATTGCTAATTAAAAATATAAATATTGCATGGCTAAGATGATTTATACGCATTAGTGCGAAAGGATAGTAATACTGTGGAAAATTGAGATACATTTGAAGCAAACACATTATTGATCGCTTGAGCAGTTAAGATTCTCGAAACCCAACAAGAAATGTTAAAAACATATAGTATATTTTTGACATGAACAGAAGGTGAAGTATACAGTTCCTCGCTTGCAAGTTCTAAACCTTACTTCCATGCTTCTAGAAAGACTGAACCAGCTTCAGGTGAAGTTATAACAATCCAATCAAATGTCGTTTCTGCTGCCACCAAAAAGAATATATATTACAACACAGGATAGCAAAATCTACTTGTACCCTTTTCATGTAAGACTGTTCTAAGGAGCATTGATCACAATTATATTACTCTTGATAAAAACCATAGAAACCAATGGATGCAAACATAGGTATCACATATAGACCACAAACAGAGACCACCATCCTAACACTAACTAGACATACATATTTCCGAAGAAAGATAGCCGGTCATCCACATAAAATTCGATGCCACTGCACGAACTACAAAATTTGCACTACTATCAATATAAAGCATGAAATTTTCAACCGTACCACTTAAAACAGAAGAAAGCCTATCCAAGTCAGGTCCTTGTGCATGCTGAATTAGGGGGAGCTCCAAGCAATTAATCCCATGTTCAGCCTGCAATATAGTACAATCTTAAGCTGAATATATATATAATTGATATAAAATTAGGTTAATGCATAGCAGTATCTTCCATTTTTGTGTGTATTTTCTCCCAGACAGATTTAGCTAAAACCTACATGCCCATCAGACAAGGACTATCATGGGTAGCAACAATAGTGGGACCCAAGAATCAGCAATACAACATAACATCAGCTGACACAGAATAAAGAATAATCAATATTTAAGTGAACAGACAAGGAATCATAAGACACGCATTGGAGTAACAAATAGCATTAACTTATGGTTCTGCATAATCAACTGAAACAAAACATTTAAATTTTGTATCCTTATGTTTCCCACTACCAAATATTTAAATGAAAGCTATGGATATATGAAAAGAAAAGAAGAAGAAAGGAATAGAGATACAAGTAATTATACGGGAACAGAGAGAAATAGAACTTGAGAAGAGGGAGCACCATGGAAGTAAATGTCAACAACAGATAACACAGAAAATGCAATAACAGTGGTTGTGGGTTTCTGGTTAACTATAAGAAAACAAGAAAAATACGGATCAAGAAATGCAAAATTCATTACCTTGAACAGTCCACATCTAAATAAGCAGCTTCTGACACACATTGATGGTAGAAGAAAGCAGACATGTTTTCAAAGGTGAATTCCAATTTTTCAAACTGTTGTAAGAATAAATACTATAAATTTCTCGACTATCACCGCTAAAAATGTGCCATTTAATCCTTTGAACTAAGTTAAGATAATTAAATGCACGTATATACCTGGTTTATCTGGAAATTAATGATTTGTGAAAATAAAAAATAAAAACATGTACTGAGAGGCCAACATGTGTGCACAGACTGGACGGCAAGTAATTTTGATAACCTGGACTTGGGTTTACATACTTTCGACACTCCGCCTCATAGACTTTCTCCACTGCTTACAGTGGATGCCATGGAAATAGCTTAGCCTAGAGCCATTCACTAGTTTTATTTTGTAATTTCTTTGCTTTTATCCCTCATAAATTAAAAATAAATAAATAAAAACTAAGAAAATCAAGTTAATCTATTAAAGTTCATAACAGAAAGGGGAAAAAAATATTTGATTTATCATTGTTTCTCTATCATCATTGTGACATTGTTGGTATAACCAAGTACTCTAGAACACAGAAGGAGTTCCTCATCTAATAAATGAATCCAACAAATTTTTCATGGATTGATTTTTACTCTATATATATTCTGCAATGTCACAACTCACAAACTGCGAAATAGAAATATTTCCTTAAAATTTTGCAAATTCAATAATTCAAAATGTACTTTGAGCCTAAAATTATATATTATATCCGGTACGACCGATTCTAAGATTCTTATATTCACTGCTGTTTCTACAGACTACAGCTAGATCTTTTGTCTTTTGAAATCGTAATAGCATGTGCTCCGCATTCTTTAATATTTTTTCTAGTTATTTTTTCTTTGGTACTAACCAGATTCCAAGTTCAACAAGTTCATAAATCATATAACCACTAAAAGGGAAGAAGTTCATATCTAATACTTTTTTGAAAAAAGTTCATATCTAATACTATTTACCTTTAAATATGAAGGTACCATTAACAATGAGATTATTCGGATAAAAAACAATTAACAATGACTTAGATGTTGATTTTATTTCAGCATTTAATCAAACAGGTGATAAACCGATCCTAAATTCAGAATGCAGATGGCGATTCGTCAAATATAGTAAAGTAATGAACTCTTTCTCTGTTTTTTATTCTCTTATTAAGCTTCAAATAAATTGTGGAAAAAGCAGAACATGCAAAATGAGCTTAATACGAACAAAAATGACAAAAATAATCAAAAGAAAAGAAAATAAGCATTAAGTGAAAGAAAGAGATAAAGAGCTCGAACCAGAGCGTTAATGAGCTTAGCGTTTTTGCCTCGTTCTCTGGTGACGACGACTTTCGGATTTGAAGTAAAAACCGTATCTAGATTAACTTCAGAGGTCAATGAAGACGAACAGGAGGCGGAAGAAACTCCGATTCTGGAGGAAGACAGAGAGATTCGGCTCGGAAGTTGCAGAGACGAAGAAGAACATGGCGGAGGAGGAAGAAGGAGACAGGAGAAAGAAAGTAGCGCCATTGAAACGTGTTGGGCAAAGAGGATTGGCCGAAAGGGCCAGCTGTTACCGAATTAACTACTTAACCATGATAAAAAATTAATTTCTTGCTCTCTTAACTTAATCCAAAAATATCTAAACCCCCACTAATTATGATATTCCCGTTTCTCCCATTAAAATATGCCGAGGTTTGAGGTTGGTACACCTGTAGAAGCTACTGGATGCCACGTGTTATATCTTTGTCATATGCCCGCCGACACCATAACATCCTTGAACTTTCGCTACCAGTTTTTCTCTTTAAAGTACACCGTTGGATCCCATTTGACTAAAGTTTCTAATAATCGAACGGTTAAAATTGAGGCTAGAGCTTTTTGTCCTTTTGCATCCCAGGTTCCCAACCCAGCCCTTCGGTGTTGTGCGCCCCATGGCCCAAACACTTGCCAGCTGGGACTGAAAGCATAAGGCAATTCTCTAATCCCATACAGCTCCATCATTCTCCATGGACGACATTGAAGTGACCGTTGATTATGCTGACCATTTTCGGAGTCTTAATATCAACGGCAAATGAAGGGCAAAAGAGTATATTAGGAAAGAAGGATGAATAGCATGGGAAAGTGGCCATTGGACCACAAAAGGAAAAGGGTCCAGGTGAGATCTTGGCTCCTCGCTTCACCATTGGGGCTACTGGGCTACAAAAGTGGCAATGTCATCGAACCGCCCATCATCATTTACGCTCATGGTCATGGTCGTGTGATTATTATTAGCACTTGATAAAATATTGGGGATTTACTAGTAGCTTCCTTCCCAATGCATTAAGCTCTAGATGATTTAAAAATGAAACGTATTAGTATAATTAATCCAAAATTACAGTGTAGATTTGGGAAAGATTTCTTATTTAATTCGTTTTTCTTTTATAGAAGGTGCTAGCTAGCTTTAGCCCAAAGGACCACATTTTCTTGCCACTTTGGTTTCGATGTGATTACATTACATTAAAACATCTATGATATATCAAACAAAAGTTACATATGATATTGCATTTGCCTTCACTTTGTAAACAATGGTGAATTTATAGTAATGTCCATTTATTTTAGGTGACATGAAAAAGGGTCAAAGCAAAATATTAAATATATATATATATAAGAGACTTCCAACCAGTATGCAATGGTAGCAAGGAGGGTTCTGATTTATGAAGCAACGGTTTATTTCATAAAGCACAATACCACACAGACATGTCAGCACAGTAATATATTCCAATCACCAAGTTTCCATTTTGAACTCGCATAAAATCAAACAAATAATGAATCCAATCCTAGAGAACTACTACAGGGGTCAAAATTCAGTTCCACTCCACATTTGGAGGGGATTTTATAAGAATTCTACACTACGGATGACCGCGAGAGCTACCCAGTAACAACTAACAAGGCAGTTTTGCCCCCCTCTAGTGTGAGTGTCTACTTACTAGAGCTACAACTTCTCTCCTCCTTTTATTGTTTTCAGCTTACTTGCTGCTGATGACTGCCATAGATCGGGTAAGCCCCATAAGCGGCAGCTGCAGCCGCATACATACCCGGGTCATGAGGTGGTGGCATAGCATATCCGTAACCATCATACACTTGCCCTCCATAATAAGCTCCACCCCACTGGTTACCATAATCACCTCTGAACTGCATTATTGAAAATTAACAAAAATTAAATCAAACATCATGTTTTAGATAACAGAAGGTAATATTTTTAAAACCATTGTTTTGGTTTGGAAAGAAAGACGGTGTCCAATGGAATTTGGCAAAAGTTTAACAAACTAAATTCCAACTACTCTCATTAGCAGCTTCTATCTGTTTCTGTCAAAGCATGTTGTAGTAAGAATGAGTAAAGGGGGGGTATAGGGGTAGGAAGAAAAACCTGCTTATTTGCTGGATTGCGACCCCAAGAAAGACGCACTGTTTGCTTGCCAATTACTGTCCCATTCAATTTCTGCAAGGCCTCCTCAGCATTGTTTCTGAGGAGACTCAAGAAGTTACATCCAGGTAGTAACTCGATAATAAATAAATTACACCTTCAACATAGCAGTCTGTTATATGGAAAAAGCAGAAAGACGGCCACAAACTTTACCTGTTGGCAAATTGTACAAATCCACATCCTTTTCCAACTGGTATTTTAACAGAGACTATTTCACCATACTGAGAGAAAGGTTGCCTGAGATCTTCCTCAGTGACATTAGGGTCAAGCCCTCCAACAAAAATCTAAAATAATATTTGATTAGACAAGGGAGGCAAAAATGGTTGCTCTTCCTAATGGTCAGCCAAAATGGGGAGTTGAAATACTCACTGTTGTGTTTGAAGAATCCCCATCAGAATGGTTTGAAGCACCATTTGATGCATATCCACCTACCAAGATCAAAGAGGAAGCAAAAGTATCAAGTAAAGTCCTAAACTCTAAGCAGTTTAGACATGAAAATAACTTTCAAATTATGAACTATAGCTCCAAATTGTGACAAGTGGCATGAATGAACAACAACAGCTTCTAACAATTCATCTGCAATAACTGATCCTCTTGAAATTTAGTCATGGTCACTTAAGAAGGAAGCAAGACAAGATAAACGGGCAGTGCAGACTGAAAACTTATAATGTCTAAGCCCTGATCAAAAGAGGCTAAAACCTAGTAGCCCAACAGAAAGTGGAAAATTGGATTTGTAAACACTTTACACAGAGCAGAATCATGAGAACAACATTTTGTTCCCACCAAAGCTAGTATTCAAAACCAACACCATCTAATACCCAATAAAAGCCATCAACAAGTAAAAAGACAGCAGCGTAGAAAATCATATGAGAAAGAACCACAGACTCCTCAGTGCAAATATTTAAGCCCGAGTATAGGAGAAGCAGCAGCAGCAAATTTGTTTAACAGACTGAACCTGGCAATGTGTTTCAAACACCTTTTCCTGACCAAAGCTATTTTGATATTTGAAGTCCTTTGAAACACACATGGAAAAAGGGTGAAGATAAATTTTAGCATATAAAACTGCAGAGGACCGTCAAAGAGGAAAAAGAAAAGAAATTTATTCGGAAACAAAATATACAAGTGCGGAAATCAATAGAGGTAAAACATAAGCACTTCAGCAGTAACATAAATCCTTGAATAAAATTTTAAGAAATAAAGAGCACCAATACTTGTAAGCTATAAGAATGCATAATGAAAAACGAAAACTAAATAATCAAAACCTTGCGAAGAATATTGTTGCTGATACCCAGAGGATTTTCTGGGAGTTGCAGCACCGATACGCATAGGCCTGCTTGAACAAAATACACCATTCATTTCAGTCATGGCTTGTGACCTCTCTGTATCATCTCCAAACCTCACAAATCCATAACCCTTTGATCGACCAGTATTAGCATCAATTACAACTTTTGCAGCTTTAACAGAAGGATATTTACTAGCAAAAGTTTCATGCAACATGTTATCAGTAACATCTGCAGCTAAATCCCCTACAAAAATAGAAAGATCAGGACCGTTTTCTGAGCGCTTCTCTCCCGTGCTAAAAGTTGCCCAGTTCAGACGGAAAGGTTGTTCTGTATTAGGCATCAAGATGCCACCATAATTTTGAAGAACTTTCTCTGCTGTGGCATGTGAATAAAATTCCACAAATCCATATCCTTCTGATAGACCAGTCTGCTTATTGCGAATAACCTTAATGGATGCAATCTGCCCAAATAAATTTCAAGTGTCAATTGAAGTTATGGCAGGCAACTAAAACCCTTAATCAAGTTTCTATACATTTGATGTTCAAGCGTCTTTAACTTCGTTGTCACTTAAGATCCTCTGCCTTCTCAATAATTGGTTTCAAATTTACATTTATGCAGAGTGACTATCCACTAAGCGTGAACATCAAATTTGAGTCAAAGGCAACAAAACTCTTACACATATCTAACTCACAAAAAAGCTGGAACATATTTGTTCAATCTATTTTATAAGTCACATGACAGAATCATGTAAAAATAACATCTTTTCTGCATAGCTTTTTGACATTCAAATATTATACCTTCAGTAAAGTCGAATACTTTTTCTCTATTCTGATATTCTCATTATTATTAGTAGTTTTTCAAATGTCTCAAATAGCCAAATAAGGAATTTACGTCACTCAATTTACTGGTTGACACTTATCTCATTCATGCCTTTTGATGCTTTTGATAAATAAAGAAGCATACAAGCATGGCCGCATGGGAGTACATGCCAACTACAGTAAGGACACCAAGTCCATTAATCATGGTGTTAATCCTATCAATAGATAGACAAATATTGATAAAAATATACAGTTTCACAAAAAAGATTCTGCTAACTGATTACCCTAAGAACACTCCCATAACTACTTACCATTTAAAGAATATCTTCATTCAATGCATTACGATAATCATCTTAATTGTCAATGGATGCATTTAATTTGGAAATATTTCCATAAATAAACAGCTACCCTTTATAGCATTCTTACGTATGAAAAATAGATTAAAGAATAAAAACCAGCACATAAATCGATAACCCATACCAAGTAGTATAAAAACAGAAAGTAAAATAGTAACTGCAGAAACCACGACAACGACAGTGTAACAGTAGTCACTATATGAAAACATAAAAACAATAATTATTAATTATAGCAAATCAGCAGACAAAACGAAGAATCTAAAAAAATTAAATAAAAAGATAATAAGAATTTGTTGAACCTCTCCGGTGGAAGCGAAACAGCTGTGGAGATAGTTCTCGTCCATCCAATGATGCAAATCACCAACCCAAACGGTCTTGTTCTCACCGCCACCGCTGGATCCTTGCTGTGGCTGTTGCTGCTGTGAGTGTTGCACGTGTCCTCCATGTGGGTGCTGGTACTGCTGAGGGTGATGATGATAAGGCATGTAGTGCTGAGGTGGAGGTGGCGGCGCCATGAAGTGCTGCGGTTGCATCATCTGATGCTGCATTACCATAGCTGCCGCTGGATACTGCATCGCCACCCACTGCGGCTGCGATTGCGACCGTTGCTGTGACTGTTGTTGTTGTTGTTGCTGCTGGCTTTGGTTCTGGCTTTGGTTTTGTTCTTGCGACGGTTGCGGTTGCGGTTGCGAATCCGAACCACTGTTTTGCTGCATCCTTATCTTCTTATTGCTATTATTACTACTCTCTCTTATTTTTCCCTTTGGAAAAATTATATATATCAATAAATTAAAAGCTTTGAACGTTTATTTGAATTGAATCAGAGTTTTCGCTTATTGTTTTAGGAAAAAAAGAAAAAAAAAGGAAAAAAACTGAATCTGAGCTTTTCCAGGGGAAGAGAAAAAATAAGGGAGGGAGATAGAGAGAGAGAAATCACGGCTAGGGTCTAAGCAGAGGATTTAAGCGAAGGGTGATGGGAAACAAGAAACGCGGTTGAGGTTTGAACCGTTGGATGAGAAACGTAATAGTTTAATCTCAACCGTTGATTTTGACAAAATGAAGAGGGATATGCATGTGACACTGTTTTGTGGTCACTCTCACCCTGGATCCGCCGCCAGCTACCTTCTCTTAACTTTGAGTTTTGTTGTTAGATATTTCTCTTGGATTTTTGAAATTTTGAGGATTTTAATTTGTTATTTATTTACTATAAATAGCAAAAAAGGTATGGGTTTGTTTTTCTTATGTTTCTTATCGGTTTATATGTTTTTTTTTTCCTTATCGGTTTATGTCAAGAAGGGTAAGGAAGAGTATAAACTATAGTAGTATTGGTTTTTGGTTTTTATGAGAATTTGTGGCTTTTCCTTAAAAAAAAAAAGGAAAAATTGTTAGTAGTATTTATATCTTTCTTGTTTGTTTGGTTATCATAATGTGTAATTAAGGTAATTAAAAGCACGTAATAATAATGTAATATAATAATATTTAATCGTTTTGTTGTGTGATTGGATTTAATTAATGTGTGTGCAATAGCATGGTATTGAGTGGTAGTTACGGATTATAAGTAGAAAATAGTAAGTATTAATAATTGGGTATCTAATATCATAGAGAGAAAACAAATTGATGAATTACTATTAATTATTGTATTATTTTGTTCCTGTTGGAAATGAACTTTTTAGCTAGTAGTATAGTAGTATACTAGTAACCAAAGTAAATATATACTACAATAAACTCCATTCAAGAGCATTAGGAAACACTAAAAACAATGTCATTTAAACATCATGAAGTCAGTCATTCTATTTCTAATTAATAAAAAGTCCCAACTTTAAAATTATTCTTAAATTAAATCACAAGTTATAAAAGGTATAATTTACATGATAAGTTGTATAAGCTTCCAATGATTGCATCAAGACTTCAGTTGACAGACTGCTTCACCAAAGGTTTATTTTCATCATATTTCAAGGAAGCATTTGCCAAACTGGGAATTCACAATATTTACTCCCCAGTTTGAGGGGGGATATTAGTGAAAACGGCATAGTTTTGTATATCAGTTAAAATTGTAAAGACTAGTTAATATTGTAAATGGTTAGTTAGAAAGGTAGTTAGATTAATTAAGACAGATATTATCTGTCTAAACTATATACTTGTATATAAACAAAATATCAGTAATGAAAATCTCAGACTTTTTGCTCCAAATAACTTCTAAGTTGGCATAAAATGAATTGAATTTAAAGAAAATCTTAAATAAGGCATTCATTTTTTGTTACTATACTTTCATTCATGTACCTTAAATTTAAAAAATTGGAATGATAAATGATAATAATATATGATCAGTCCACAAAAGGCAATATCCTTAAACCTATTTGTAACTCAAAACTTGTACTCGTTAATACTTACTACCAAGTAAATGTAATCAAACCCTCATATATGCAAGTAAAAGCTTTAACATAGTTTTTGCAGGGTTTAGTTAGGAAACAGACAAACAAAACAATAGTTAAGTGTTCGCCAACTTGAAATGTTAGTAATAGAACGTGTTCTGTCATTTGGGACACGAACCAAATGGCAGAAGGGCTGAGCCCAATAACACCTTGGAGATGGAGATATATAAAGAGTAAAGACGAAACAACTTGGCCCAATTTGTCAAATACAAGTCCGACACAAAGACACGCGAATCCATCGACCCACGCTTGCCATACTGTAGATGGGGAAGGAAAATTAAATATGTTTAATTAGGAAGGAAAAGAGGCAAAATAAAATGGATTGTCATTTGTTTTAAAAGAAGGAATTTTTTTGCCAAGAGCATTTCCTTATATTTAGAAAAATAGAAACCCCCAACTCCATGTATATGTAGGAATTTCCCCCCAAAATTCTAATTTAATTGTCCTATTGATATCTAAGTATTATACACATGTTTTTTGTACTTTCTTTTTGGTGTCTGTTGTCGTGTATTTATAACCGTTTTATTACCGTTTCATCACCATTTTGGACCCAAACAGAGCTTAAGGGTAAACTCTGTTTCAATCGCTGCTCTAATAATCTTATATGTACAGTACCTAATCCAATCTGTACAGTGTAATCTCATCTGTACAGTTGTTAAACAATGTCAATCACACCATTACCGCATCACTCTACTAAACGCAGCCATTAGTGTCAATGTAAATAGAAAACACATGCATTCAAATTCAAATGAGATGGGATAAAGTGCTGGATTTTAGGATTTGAATAGGTACTCCCCTAATTTAACGGAGGGTTAATTCATATTTGTTAATTAAATTATGTCAATTAAGGTTTTTTTTTGGTAAATTATACAATACACTGGTGGTGGAGTTTAACAGACTACATAAGCGGGTCCTGAAGGGTGACATGTGTCCTCTAGGGACTAGATTGAAATATTTAAAACTTAATTAATTCAAAAAATGGACATGTGTCAACTCCACAACCCGCTTGTGGAATCCAAAATCTACACCGCCGGTGTATCAAATAATTATCTTTTTTTTTCTTTTTTTTAGCTAAAACAGATTTTTGCCAAAAGATTTCAGCCCCTAAAAGAGTTTCAAAAAGTTTATGCAATTTTAAAATTTACATTTTTTATTTTCCATTTCGATAAGACCTATGTATTTTAATATACATTGGTAAAGGAAATTAAATTTAAAAAGTTATATAATGAAGTGTTCCACCTTATCACCTAAAGCCAATATATCTCTAATGATTATACTAAAATTCGTTTGTCCTATATAAGATTCATATTTTCATCACACCCCAATATAGAGTAACCTTTCCAATATTGTTGTGTAATAATTCAATTTTAAATGTTAAACATTTCGATTTGCTCTTAATAGAATATTGTTATAGGACATTAAAAAAGTTGTATATACGTCACACTCAATATGAAATTCCACATTCTATGGTCAAAAATAGAAAGCATACACACCCCATTAGTGCTATTTAAAAGATTTTCCTATATATTTATGGCTGCCAGTGCCAACTTTGCTGGTTTTTGACCATTATTTTATATACAAGGACAAGGTTTGACCTTATAATTTATATACTCCTGTACTTTAGTTTGTGAGTTGAGTATATACTATCCCATATATAGCAAACATTTTAACCACAAAAGAACTCAAATTCAAATAATTTCATCCCGGATTTTTTTAGATAATAATCATTTTCATTTCTCGAAAAGATTGAGATTATGAATGCACAAGAAAACTTATACACCGCTACATGATTAGCTACACTACCGAAACGCTACAAACCCAGTGAAATCTCATTATAAATCAAATAAATCTCTATGCGATTATGCCTAAACATCTATATGAGAATTTAACCCAAACTAGAAACTATAACATAAATAAACTACCTACCTACCAAATAAACAAACAAATTACAAACAAACTCACATTCCATGAAAGTTGAACCTAAAACCTCATGGTTTAGGTAGGCCGGAATTAAGAGTCTAGTACTCTACCATCAGGCCAAATGCCTGATGGCTCATCCTAGATTATTGAGAGATAAATAAACTTACTAATAATTCGTCAAAAAAAATATCGAACAACATTAAATAGTACCTCAAAGAATAAGAGAGGGGGGACCAAGTATGGGGCATGTTACATGTACAATTGCAAAGTCAATAGATTTCCGGAAAAAAAGGGTGGGAGGGGGCATTGTCTCATTGATTAGGCTTTGGGGCCATTTAAATGTTTTTTTGAACTGCAAATTTTCAAAATTATTTGTTGAGGTAATACTAATAAATCTTCAAAGTTCAAACCATTATGCAGTACCAAAAAAAAAAAAATCCATTATGTTATTGCATAACATCGAAAAAAAATTATTGGCAACGCTTCTTGGTGGCCATGGCCCCCTCCTGGCTTAACGTGGCTCTGCCACTGGGCATGCAGATCAGAAACAGGACATGGCCAGCCATGGATTAATGAAGGAAAAAGCATATATTTGGCCAGCCATGGATTAATGAAGGAAAAAGCATATATATATATATAATATAATAGTATAATATAATATTATAAAATTTATAGGATAGAATTGGAATTATACTATAACGCTGTGTCGATCCTTAAAATTAAAAATAAAATAATTTGTGCATCTCTTCAAAGTCTATAAAAACCCATCAAAACAAAGGCATACGTGCATCTCATCATTAAGTACTAGTCGTCAACTCCTCTGTTTCACTCTGTCTAGCTATTTCTATTCGAGCTTTTCCCTTCCATTTCGATATACATATATTAGTCTCTCATGGCCGCCAGAAACAATCCCATTTTGTCTTGTTTCTTTGTTATTATCTTTGTTGTATTATTAGTTTCCTCTTATGGAATCAGATTGACTGAGGAAGCTAGGGTTTTAAAGATAGATCATGACTCGGGAAACAGGGTAACGAACACCAGCAGCCATTATGGAGGTAAACATTTACATGACGATGCTCCTACTGTCGACGTCTCTGGTAATTTCGTTGCAGAAGAATATGATAGTACCGAAGATTTACACCCAACAAGTCCTGGCCACAGTCCCAGCATCGGTCACTCTACTGGACCTGCCACCCATGACCATAACTAGTAAAACCATATGCATGCATGCATGGCTTCTTCATGGTTTAATTTGGCATGATAATCTCATGCCTAGACTCTCTTAATAATTATAATTAACTACTACTATGCATGATCAACTTGTAAATAAGTTTGCTCTTTAATCTCAAATTGCATATGCATGGCTGGACTTCCATCGCTAATTTTATGGAATTTCATGGTGTAAATAATAATAAAGGAAGGCTTGTATAATAAGTTAAGAACTAAGAAGTTCATCATGTTCTCATCATCATTTGTAAATTGCCTAAAGCAAGCTTTTGAGTTTTTTTCTTTAATAAAGTTTGGAGCTGTCTTCATTAATCATATATATATATCAAATTTGCAGTTTGCACTTTGAATTAAGGATATATATTATTTGATACACCTACGGTGTAAATTTTGGACTCTACAAGCGGGTTGTGGAGTTGACACATGTCTATTTTTTGAATTAATTAAGTTTTAAATATTTCAATCTAATCCCTAGAGGACACATGTCACCCTTCAAGACTCGCTTCTGCTAAACTCCATTAACAGTATATTGTATAATTTGCCTTATATAGCTTAGTTTCCAAGGCTTTTTTGTATTAGTATATAGTATGTTTTTGAAACATGGATGGATAATAGCTCAATCATATCATCTACTAGCCAACTGATCTCATGCCCTAATTGCAATTTTATAATAAGATTCAAAGACAGCTGTTGATCACTTCTTGGTTTACATCAGTGTTGATCTGCTACTTCAACTATACTTTACCAATTTCTCTGTTGTTTGAAAATGATATCACAGTTGAAAAAAGAAGAATGAGGAGTTTCCAATTTGGTTGGACATGTCCTTTTCCTAACTTTTCTTTTTCTTTTTTTTTTGTTAATGTATAAAAACAAATTAATAATTTCGATACACAACCAATATATAAAATTTCACAAGTGGCTTTAATTATACTGCTTTTTAATTTACTTTGTTATTCATCATTAAGAAATCTAAAATTTCAAGATTCATATCATTAAGGGACCCTGGTTTAAGCATATATAATTCCTTTCATAGTACTGATATGGATTTGCACTTTGAACATTATATTGGCATATTCATTACGCTGTTAAACTTTAAAAATAAAAGTGGGTATCCTCTTGTACCCTCCAATCTCCATGCGTACTAAATCCTTGCATCTTTTTCCTAGGCTTAGCCTTTTTTCTTCTTCTTTTTTTTTTGGCCATATCAGGCTAATTATTTAATTAGCCTTAAGTTAAATATACTTAATTTTTTTTTAAAAAAAGGTAAAATATTTCATTTTTTCGAATACACCCTTATATTTTATTATTTTGATTTGTTTCCAAAACAAAATGCATGCTATTTTTCTGTTTATTTGGGAAAAGCCAATTATGTCTGCAAATTGAAATTCCAATTAAAGATTAGTTAAATTATTGGCTTTCCCCAAATAAACAGAAAAATAGCATGCAATTTGTTTGCAAACAAATCAAATAGTATATCATACAGACATAAGATTCCGTATGACTTTGTTTTAACTACAAATCACAAAGTCTTTTATTTATTTACTTTTTTCTTCCCTTTCTTATGGGTACGTAGACTATAATATTACTAACTACTATAATTAAGGTACTTGAAATATTATTGCAAAATAACAAAAGTGGTTAGCAAAGTATAAAGGGCTCCCCATTTTAGAAATCATATTGGGAGAGATTCCCCCCAAAGGCAAAAGAATATTATTATGCCCTTTCAAGTGCACATAATGTATAATTATTACTGATAAAGCGTATACGTATATCCAAGAATAGATTAAAGGTCACTACTGCTTACCATGGCATAATTCCTTGCTAAAATAAGGAAAAAGTTGCCCGAAGCATGAATGCCATCGTTGGCAATATATAGTGGCAGCTAACATCATAGCTTATCTCCAAGTTCTGATTATTCAAAATATTGCAGAAAACCTTAAAAGCTGTACGAGGCTATAATTCAGTTAAATAAATATAAACATAATTAAAGACAACTTCATTAAATAATTACTACACTATAAATATAATATAGAACTATATAATTCATTATAATTTATAAATGAGAGTGACAATGTGACATACTATAATTGACATGCCCTTTTCCCCCTCCGTGTACTTAATACTTTCTAAACCCTATACTATTTATGTTTTTATTATTTTACATAAAATTCATCAGATAGAAATCATTTTTAAAAGTACTCATCATCTCAGTGCCAAATACATAATCCTAGGAAAATCTACTTATACATTAATCGTTAACAGCGACACACATTATGACATTATTATTTCACAGTGGATAATGATGATGAGTACGTACTTAGGAGAATGTATATGTGTGATGATCATAATCTAGTTTTTATTGTTACTGGCTGGTCCGGTAGAGTGACCAGCGCCGGGACTGTGGCCGGGTGTTGTGGGGCGGAAATCATCAGCATCGTATGCAGCAGTGGCATTATTGGCAGAGGAAGCTTTAGGAACATGATCATCTGTTCCATCTTCCAAAATGTCACGGTTCAAGTTGCTTTTGTGGCCGCTCATGATCATCACATGATTTCCAGCTGACTCAACATTGGCATCTGCCTTCAAAACCCTTTCCTCACTAAATGTGACTCCATAGGAAAACAATAAAACAAAGAAAAGGGCAGCAGCCAACAAAATGAGGTTGATTTTGGCCATTTGGGGTGGTTGAAAAAGGAATGAATTAGAAAGTCTGAAAGATGTTTGATATTATGGTATAAAGAAAATTGAGTGAAAAGAGCAAAGCAGAGGAATTGTTATTATGCTATAATGCTAGTCAAGTAGTGAAGACACTTATGGGATGACATTAAGCTTTAGCCTCTTTGGGTATTTATAGACTTTGGAAAAGCCTGTGTCTGGCGCATGCTCGTGCAAATTGCCAACTATTCAAAGTTAAACGCTTACAAAATTTGGCAACCGGGTCTTAAGGGTTATAATGATGGATGTTCCCTTAGATTCCTTTGAAACGACAGGTTCAGTATATGACTATATTCCCAAAGTTTGTTGAAATCTAGTGTGCTGTACTGCTGTTTTCTGCATGTCCCATGCAACTATTGCAGCATTGCTCCCCGTGTTTTCTTTCTATACATTAATGGAATTGGTAGCTAGAGATGGAAAAATAATAGAGAGGGTTAATTATAGAGATGGTGGAGGAAACTTGTACGCATTTACTAAGCTGAATATGACCTTTTCTGGTATAAACCCAATAAAATAATTTGACTTAATTAAGGCCTTAATTTGCACCTTGAAGAGTTGAATCTGCCCTTTCAAAAGTTCCTGGAATCACTGTTCATGCATCATATTTCACGTGCTGGATTTAACAAGTCCAAATTATACATGTATCTTCCATAGTTCCATTAGTGCTTCCTACAGCTAGCAGCAGAGCCGCCTTTTTCATTTTCATTTCAAGTTGTTCATAACTATATATATACAGTAGTAAAACATTGTTACATTAATCTTCTTTAGTAAAAGAATGGTTAATTTTAGTATATGAATTCTGATGATAAACCAAGTAACATTATAGGAAAAGATTCGGCAAGCTTATCCTTGTCTGTGTGTGTCCCCGAAAATTGAAGTATGTTACCGACCTCCAAGTTAATTTGTTGGGTATAGTGACTGAGGAATGGCCATAAACTGGAAACATAGAAGAGACTAACATGTGAAAAGAGGCATCAAAATTGGTACCAACTTTGTGTTTTTTGGTTGTACAAAAAGAACATAAAGTGGAAAATCCAAGTGTCCTCCAAAGTTCCTTGTGCCCCTCAAAAACCTTCCATGCCTGATGATGAATTCCCCTGCCATTCTTGAAATTTCAAACAATCACTGCATCATAACTTGTTTGACTTGAGGATGGATGGCCTATAGCCCAACATTAGATGGTTGAAAACATCATATGTATTTGTGTTGATGGTCAATAATGTTGAGGCCCAACATCGAGCTCCGAGTGGTTTGTAAGAGAGCAAACCGTGAGAAAGAGGTCTCCCTTTGGTGGTTTGGGGGGACCTCCTCCGACAGTCAAGTCAGTGAGGTCCACTTTCAGTGTTGTGAGTATGTTTGGGCCTTGGGGTGTGATATCACATAGTAAGCATAATAGAGCATAATGAACATAATGAACATAATAAGGTAAATGAGCTATACCTTAGCTATTTATATACCTTAGAGGCTTGGGTCTTATTTGGCTAGTGGGACTTAGGCCCTTCGTCTTTTTTTCTTTTCTTTTTCTACTGCAATAATATTACATTGCTCTTTCGGTATTGTTGTTGTGTTGGCACACTGTTATAAAGTTAACCATAGTTGCCTTGGTTAGTGCAGGGCAAATTGTGTGCAACGGTCTGTTGGTTATTATGATACGTATCGAATAAAGGATTTTGTGGGGCTCCCTTCCGCCGACCGGAAAATCTTCGTCCTTTGTAAACTTCAAATTTACACTAAATTAAAGTTGGCCAGAAAATAAAAACACCCGTGCCAACCAAGTGTCCGGCCTGCTTGACCAAACTGGCCGAGCTAATATCCGATCTGCTTGAACTTGAATCTTTTTGGCTTACTGGTGTAAGACTAATTTAAGTATCATTTTCCCTTTAATTTAAGGTCTGTTGTTTAGTTCTATTTTAGTCGACCAAAAGGGTTCTTGAATTGATTGAAAAACAAACAGAAACAGAGTACCAAAAACAGAACTAGGCCCAATATAGCTCAAAACCATCGAAAGGCAAAAGCTGGCAGGCACAAGTTGCACTAAAAGCAACATTAACCAGAAGAATAGACATGAGACATCCGTGTGTTAGTCTTATCTCTAAGATTCGAAGGACTACATAGTTTATTATACAAGTACCCAAATCTGCAATTATTCTTATTCTTACAGCAAGTACGAAGAAAATTGTTTTTTTGATCTTCATCGGGTAGCCACTATGACAGTGGAGGGTAATTATAAGCCTCCTGCTTATCGTTATTATCATAAGTATTAATTTAAGAATGATCAAATCATGTTTAACATATTAAATGAAGATTTGCTGACAATAATTTAAAGATAATGATAGTTGCATTACTAAAAGTGCTAGTGATCGTGACCAAGTGCGCACTGCAATTTTCAAAGCTTTTACCAGTAAAAGAAAGGTGTATAAACCTTCAAGCCCCACACTTAAGACACTACGAAGAGGATCCGTATATAATGTATTTTATCGGTGTATGAAAATTACTTATCTTACAGTTCCTATAAAAGAAAGAAAGGATATTTTAAAGTCAAATGAATGCTATAATATTAATGGTGTTGAATAGTTTCCAGATTGTACCATGCCATGAGCCCATGACCTTCCACTTTATTCGATTGATCTGTCTTCAAAGTTGAAGGGGCGAGGCCGGGTGTTGCCCGGTGGCTACAGCCTGGTTGGCTCCTCGAGTTGAGGAAGTTCTTAAGCACAATCCAATATACACAGTGGATTCCTTGAGAAAATGGGCTCCATTTTTAGTCGCAAATTGTGATATTCATCATAACAAGAACATGCGATGGGCGATGGGGATTTGAGCAATTATCTAGAAACTATATAGAAATAGTAGTCTAGATTCTATAACTATAGTAGTAGCCTATGACTTTTGGTTGGGAGCAGAGGAAAGGAATCTTTTTCCTTAGCCGTCAAATCCTAGCCATTGAACATTTGCAGAATCCTATAAGTCAAAGGAATTTAGGAATCTTTGGAAGTAGGATTTGATGGTTTTGCTACTTGGAAGGAAAAGGGTTTCTTAAGCATATAGTATTATCTAGTGGACAGTTCATTATGGGGAATGAATGTGGGTTTGTAATTATTATTAATTGACAGAAAATCAATAAAGCAGTGATTACTTACCTTAAGTACTTAAACTTCCTTTGTTAATCCTTACTTATCAAGTCAAACTTGGAGCAATTAGCAGACAAACAAACAACCTTATTCAACTAATGGTGTTGGTATGTTTAAAATATTAATGGTTGTGAAAAGACATTTGTTCATTATTAGAGATATCTATTGAAAATACGTATTCATTTAGAGCATGTCTTTATAAATGAACATACTAGTTACTCAACTATATAAATATCTTCCACATTGTCATTTATGAGAAATATTACTAATCATTTTCGCCGTTTATGGTTAGAGATCAATATGTGACTTTGGTGCATCATAAAATAAATAAGAACCCTTTAAGAAGTGATCTCTCACACTGTTATCTTTCTTATATAAATCCTCTGGTATCCGGTAGTCACATTGAACTCCGATTAATCCAAAGTTAAATTACGTCAGATCTCAATCTGAAGAAAACTCTCCCAGTGTCTATTTTCTTTATTCACAAGATTCGAACTCGAGACCTTAAGGGTGTTGAACTTGTTACTTGTTTGCTTTAAACACTATTCTCCAACACATGGGACAAGCCATGATCATTGAAGGAAATGCTAATTAGCTCAAGCCAAAAAAACAAGAAAAGAATTAAGAGAGATGGCCCTGCAAATGAGCATAACCTATTACTTTGTTGGGCCAAAGCCGATGTACTACCTTCCATTTGAAAATAACGGGCCGATATGACATTCTGGAAAAGGCAGGCCCTTTTTCGGCCAGAAAAAGGCGGGCTAAATCTGGGCTTGAGGTATAAAAAAAGTTTTGCTGATAAATTTCGCATTAAAAAATTACTAGAGTGGCTGCTGACGAATGGGCCTAAAATATTAGAGCTTATTGGGTAATCTTGTGGGTGGCAATTGGCATCCATAGTCGGCACCGGCCTTAAGGAACTCGTGCGGCCACTGTCTATTTCATTTGCCATACGTCTCATAAATTGGCCTGTGCTAACAGAAAACGAGATTTTCTGAATCAAGACAATGAGAGTGACCTCTCTCCCTCTCACTCACTGCCTAAAAGCGAACCACCGTCATAGGAAAAGTTGTTACTCGCTTAATCCTTTTTTCTTTCATTTATTTATTTATTATACGGCACAAACATCCAGAAAAAACGAGCACATGTAAGGTTATAAATGAAAATGATGTCATATTATAAGTAGAAAATAGTTGGAAATGAACCCAAATACTATAAACAAAATAAAAAAATGATTATTGTTTTCAATTTTTTATACATTGTGGGGCTGAATTATGGTAAACACAACTTTGTTTGTTATGACATATTTGGTGTAGATGTTGTCAAATTAATTATCAAGATTTTGACATTCCAAACATTCGTAAAATTCATGCCATGGCTCCATAACTAATACGTATTGGTTCATTAATGTCACAAAATTGGACCGATGCTATCTTTGTTTATTTATATTCTTTGGAATCATTATTTTAAAAAAAGTGGTTGGAAAGTTTCCACATTGGTAGAGACTAGAGAGTAAGATATATGGTGAAGGATAAACAAGAGAAAATAAATAAATGGAGTATAATTTGGATAAGCTACCAAGAAAGACATATATACTAAGGAAGAAAAATAGAATATATACTAATTATTTATTATTATTAATCAAATTATTTTCCATTTTTTTTATCAAGAGAAAAGAAAAAACTACTCCACATGACAACTTGTTGGTGAGCTGAGCCTGAGCCTGAGCCACACTTTTTCGTTTATCGTTATCACTCAATCTCACTCCACCTCCAAGTCATCAAATCAAATTTGTTCCTATCATTTGCCTTTGCCAAACTAAAACGTCAAAAAAAATAAAAAAAAATGTATATATATTTATATGAAAAAAAAGTAAACGTTAAAGAAAAAAAAAAGCCTCTCTCCCAAAATCCAATGTGCAAAAGAAAGAAACAAAGGATATCGAGTCAGGCAGAAAAGGGAAGAAAAAAGAAACAGATGAGAATATAGTTGGCCCAATCCAAATCCAAACCAAACAAAATGAGGGACAGAAGAAGACATGGATTTTCTATTCCTCTTTACTTTACATCACCACCGGTCATATTTACAACAATTGACAAACATCATTCCCAGAAACAACCTCGCCTTCCACAATATCCACGTGTCTCATTTTCCACTCTCCTTAACCATCACGCAACTCCCCGCCACTATAATGTCCTTACATCCAACGGTCCACAATAATCCGAAACGTGGCCTCAAAATAATTTTCACCCGCGTTTTAAAAAAAAAGGGTAATTTTATTTAATTTTTTTATGCCAAATCTATTAATTTGTTTGCGAGTCGTGAAAGAACAAAAGTCAATTTCTTTATAATTAAGGATTTTATTTTTTAGAATAAAAAGGAAAAAGGAAAAAAAATGGAAACCTCTGCAAGTAAATAAGCCTTATATGGGAGATGTGAAAGAGAATATGCCGTTGTTATGTTCGACCCAGACATTCTGAGATGCCATAGTTTTTTTCTTTCTTTCTTTTTTTTTAATTGAAATTTCTGCACAAACCTTATATATCCTTCTCCACTTCCCCACACCTTTCCCTTTTATTTGCTTCCACATGCACGCTTTCCCTCTCTTTCTCTCTCTCTTCAGGTACTCTTCCTTTTTCTCTATCTTCAACATTTTTCGTTTGTTTTTCGAATTATTTGAAGCTGTTGGCTGTTTTTTTGTTTTGGTTATTGTTTCCTGATTGTTTTCCGATGATTCCGGTACTTCTTTTGATTTCCATTTTTTTGTTGTTTTTTTTTAAAATTTTGTAATAATTAAGTTTCTGTTTGAGGCGGTTATGTTCTTTATAGCGCTTTTTAAATATAATTTAAAGCAAATTCTAGTGGCCTGTTTGATTGCTGAGGAGCAAAAGGGTATAATTAAACAGGTAAATTTTAATTATTGTTGTATGTTTTTCTTCTTTATTTGTATGTTTACATTAATTAATGATGAGTTAGCAGTTTACGGTTTAACTTTGAATTAATGTGGTTTTGCGTGATTGGTCTTGTTCTGTTAGCTTTCTCTTGATGGCAATGGTTCACTTGATGTTATTGGACTATTCATTACTTAGGAAACTGATAATGCTGATTAGAATCTGATAAGCTATCCAGTTTTGTCATGTATTATTATTTAGAAATTACTAGGTTTTATGTCTTTTTTTTTTTTTGAGTTTAATGTTATTCAGTTTTGTTATCAGGAACTTGCAGCTAATCCTTCCGGCGGTTTTGGCCTTTTCATGCTGGTGAAGTGTGGGGGTGAATTTTGAGACATTGATTATAGTTAAATAGGAGGAACTAGGACAAGATTTTTGTTTTTTAGCAATGGGATCAGATAAACATTCAGCTGGATTATTACCTACTCTCAGAATGGACAGGGTTCGGACGATTTTAACTGATACATACCCCTATCCGCATGAGCACTCGCGCCATGCCATAATTGCTGTAGTTGTGGGTTGTCTATTCTTTATTTCATCAGATAACATGCATACTTTGGTAGAAAAGTTAGATAATAACATCAAATGGTGGTCTATGTATGCTTGTCTGCTTGGATTCTTTTATTTCTTTTCATCTCCATTTATAGGGAAGACTATCAAACCAAGTTATTCAAATTTCAGTCGATGGTTAGTCTTCTATTCTAATGCCCTTATTAATCATGTCTGAATTCTATAAGATAAAGTTGTTCTTATACAGTAGCAAGCTACATGGCTGTGACATTATAAAACAAAATTTTCAGGTACATAGCATGGATTTTAGTTGCAGCTCTGTATCATCTTCCTAGTTTTCAGTCAATGGGAGTGGACATGAGGATGAATTTGTCTCTATTTTTGTCAATATATATCTCTTCTATTCTCTTTCTCCTTGTCTTCCACATTATATTCCTTGGCTTGTGGTATCTTGGTCTTATTTCTCGTGTGGCTGGAAGGAGGCCAGAACTCTTGACCATTCTTCAGAATTGTGCTGTAAGTGTTAGCGAGGCAATGGATGGTTCTTCCTTACACTGCAGCTTTTGCTTTTATGTAGATGCTGGTCCTTACTGTTATTTTCTTCTCTTGACCTTGTAGGTTATTAGTATTGCCTGCTGTGTATTTTATAGTCATTGCGGCAACCGTGCTATGTTAAGGCAGAGACCTCTTGAACGAAAAACTTTTAATTGGTTTTCTCTTTGGAAGAAACAAGAGAGAAACACATTGCTAGCAAAATTTCTTCGTATGAATGAGTTGAAAGACCAGGTCTGCTCATCTTGGTTTGCTCCAGTTGGCTCTGCAAGTGACTACCCTCTATTATCAAAGTGGGTCATTTATGGTGAGGTAAGTCTCTGGTCCACAATAAGCTCTTATATCAGTTCTATCCTTGTACGAGAATTATTTTTTTTGGGTTCGGGGGCACGTGCGGGGGGATGGGAATTTGTTTTTTTAATTGTTAATGTATATTTTTCTCTTGATACCTTATTTGCAGTTAGCTTGCAGTGGTTCGTGTCCAGGTTCCTCAGATGAAATTTCTCCCATATACTCGCTATGGGCTACATTTATTGGCCTTTACATTGCCAATTATGTGGTGCAAAGGTCAACAGGGTGAGTAGCGGCATTTGGCTTGTTTTATATTGTGTTTAAATTTGGTGTTTGTTTCATGCTTGAATGAGAAATGTACAATATCTTGCATGGGACTACTGTTCTGATTGCTGTATCATTGCATTAAGATTCATTTGAATTGCGGGAGTTTTCTGTTGATAATGATTTCAGTGTCTTGTTTATCCATTCTCTTGATGAGTCTTATCAGTTTCTTGGTCTAAGATTGTTATCTTTTATAGATTGAACCACCCTTGCTTTGACATGCCTTGATTCTTACTCATTAAACTTAATCATAATTGTTTGCTGCGCTTTCTACCTCAAATTCAGGTGGGCTCTTACTCACCCTTTGCCCGTTGAAGAATATGAGAAGCTGAAAAAGACTCAAATGAAACCAGATTTCTTAGACATGGTTCCTTGGTATTCAGGGTAAATGTTTATTATTTTGTTGCCTTTCGCTTTTTGCTTCCTTATGTTTTCTACCTCACCATGTGATAGGACTGAAAAGATTTCAAACTTCTCCCTTACTATGCTTATGCCAAAATTTGCAGAACGTCAGCTGACTTATTCAAAACTGTTTTTGACCTCCTGGTATCAGTAACTGTGTTTGTTGGCCGGTTTGACATGCGCATGATGCAGGTATTGTTCTGAAATTTGATTTCATGTGCATTAACAGATTCTTTTGTGTTAGAAAGTTCCTGTTATAATCTTAAAGTTTCTGATATACAAGTGTGTTAGCCTGTGCTTGCACTGCAGGCATTTTTTTTTTTTAATTTGAACCTGGGTTTACATGTGAAGAGGCCTACTTAATCTGGGCTTAAAAATAGGCCTGTTGCAACTCTTAGACACATGGGAGAAAATACAAAAATAGAGTAGTTATCTCGACCCTCATCAAAAGTTGATTGGGGTCTTTAGTAAAGTTGCTAGGTGTTGAAAATTATATATAGTATATATATATATTCCATTAAGGAGTGACTTTCTCTCTCTTTACTCCTTTTTTCTTGCCTTCATCAGGCAGCAATGAGCAGGGTTCATGAAGGAGATAAACAAGATGATCTTTTTTATGATCATTTGAGTGAAAAGCAAGATTTTTGGTTTGATTTCATGGCTGATACTGGTGATGGGGGAAACTCATCATATACTGTAGCTCGGCTGCTTGCTCAACCTTCCATTCGGCTCGCTAGAGATGATTCTGTTCTTACACTTCCACGCGGGGACCTACTACTTATCGGAGGAGATCTTGCGTAAGTTGGTACTTTAGTCTTGGGTCCATTTTGTAGTTTGACTTGATAAAATCAAAATTGTTATATTGACGGTTTGTTATTCATGGAGCTAGAGTCTCTATATGGCTGTTTTGAATGTTAGGTTGATTATTTGGCATATTGATGGATAACTTGTGGTTTATGTGATAGGTATCCTAATCCATCGGCATTCACTTATGAAAGGCGTCTCTTTTGTCCTTTTGAATATGCTCTTCAGCCTCCACCTTGGTACAAATCGGAGCACATAGCTGCAAATAAGCCTGAGTTGCCAGATGGGGTATCTGAACTCAAGGAATACAATGGACCACAGTGTTTTCTTATTCCTGGAAATCATGGTATGCTTTAACCTTTTAGCCCAAATTTTACTGTAGTCTATTTTTCGGCATGAGAGAATAGTTCAGAGGAAACTGTATTAAAGTATATATTGCTTTGATTTCCTTTTTTCTGAATAATTACTACATGCTTAGATTTTTATTTTTATTTTTATTTTGTTAATAGAGAGGTCTTTTAGTATTATTGCTATTTATAAATATAAATCTAACCATGTTTGGTGGCATTATGTTTAAATCTACAGATTGGTTTGATGGACTTAATACTTTTATGAGGTATATATGCCACAAGAGCTGGTTGGGTGGGTGGTTTATGCCTCAGAAGAAGAGTTATTTTGCTTTGCAGCTCCCAAAAAGATGGTGGGTATTTGGTCTTGATTTGTCCCTCCATGCTGACATTGATGTGTACCAATTCAAGTTCTTTTCTGAATTAATAAAGAACAAGGTATTGTTTACTGCTAAGTTCTGTCCTTTTTGGTAGTTTGATACCATGGTACATTTTGATTTGTTTATGATGAGAAATATACCTATGTCAGGAGGGGATTGTAAGACTTATTATTTTATGATCCATAACAACTGTTCTTGTATTAATATTTTGTAGAGAATTTATGGTTGCTATAACATTGATATGCATTTATCAAGTCATGTATGCGATATTTGATGCCTGATGCATGCCTTATTGGACATATTTAGTAATTTAGATTAAATAGAGTGAATTGATCACACCATTTGGTTGCTCAATACTAGTGAACACCTTAAGGTGTTTGCTCACAATGATTTCAATCTGGTATTATCACCAACTGATATAGCATTTGCACATATAAGATGTAGACAAACACAACCGATTACACCATAGACTATTGGCTGTTCCTAGGTTTAGCTTTCTTTGCTTATCTTTTATATTGTCTGTCCAAACCAAAACTTTTTTTTGGTTGACAATGTTTTATCTCTCCATGTTCCTTTTCAGGTTGGAGAAAATGATTCTGTAATAATTATGACCCATGAACCGCACTGGCTACTTGATTGGTACTGGAATAGTGTTTCCGGAGAGAATGTTTCACACCTGATACGTGATTACTTAAAGGGCAGGTGTAAACTTCGAATTGCCGGGGACTTGCATCATTATATGCGTCATTCAAGTGTTCCATCAGAAGGTCCAGCTCATGTGCAGCATCTTCTTGTGAATGGGTGTGGAGGGGCATTTTTACACCCAACACATGTGTTTAGTAATTTTAACAAATTTTATGGAAACACATATGAGTGTAAAGCCGCATATCCTTCTTTTGATGATTCAAGCAGGGTACTCTTGGATGCTTCTCTTCAATATTTCGTAGTTTCCTTTGTTTTCTTGGGGTCCATATTCACATTGGGGTTGTTATTTGATGCAGATTGCTTTGGGAAATATTTTGAAGTTTCGGAAGAAGAACTGGCAGTTTGATTTTATTGGTGGCATTATATACTTTATATTGGTATTTTCTATGTTTCCACAGGTAACTTTCTTTGAAATTCTTTGAAGTTGGTTATTTGACTTGGTTACTATTAATTCAACTGTCACCAGACTTAAATTGACCTGATTATTAGGATCCGCTTCTCTGTCCCTGTTTCTTTATGAATTGGAAAGCTTACATGTTATATTTTACGAAAGTTGCTGATCTATTTTCCTCTTCTTTCAGTGTAAGCTTGATCACATATTGCAAGAGGATTCATTTTCTGGTCATCTGAGGAGTTTCTTTGGCACAGTATGGGATGCTTTTGTATACGTTCTGGAACATTCTTTTGTATCATTGGCTGGTGTATTGCTATTGCTGATTGCAGCATTTTCATTCGTTCCTTCAAAATTATCATTGAAGAAACGGACAATAATTGGAATTCTTCATCTTTTTGCACATCTATCGTCAGCCCTTATTCTTATGCTACTCTTGGAACTAGGTCTAGAGACATGTGTACGGCATAAACTACTAGCAACTTCGGGTGAGTTACATTCCAATTATCTTTTCTGCAATGATAAGTTGGTAATATTGTTGCTGTGAACATCTGAACTCTACTTGTTTTATTATTATATCTGCTCCAAGCAATTTACATTTGTTTGAAGCTCAATGAAGGTATACCTTTGGCAGTGAAGCCATTAAGAAGAGGATACTTCACTGTTTTCTTGTCATTTTTAATATTCTTAACAAGATTTAAAATTATCAATGATATTTCAATATACATACTAGTTCTTCACTTTTTCGCAGTATTTGGATGTTGGATCTACACGTAATACCTTACATCTTTTTCATTTTGCTAAACCAACAAATTAAAGAGCTTAGCAAAACCCAATAGACATAAAAGTAGTTTATGATACTTTGGTGATGACTGGATTCATGTGGTGTTTTAGTAGAAAGTGATGATAATTAATTTCTTTGTTCAGGTTATCACTCTTTGTACCAGTGGTACCGATCAGTGGAAAGTGAGCATTTCCCGGATCCTACTGGTCTTCGAGCTCGTATAGAGCAATGGACATTTGGCCTGTATCCTGCATGTATTAAGTATCTCATGTCTGCTTTTGATGTTCCAGAGGTGAGAAACCTCTCATTTTTGGTTTCTGATACTTTTAATGCTTTTACTCATTAATCATATTGATGAAGGAAACGTTTCTAGGTTATGGCCGTCACTCGAAGTAATATTTGTAAGGAGGGAATGGAGTCACTATCCCGAGGAGGAGCTGTCATCTATTATGCTTCAGTCTTCCTGTACTTCTGGGTTTTCTCGACCCCCGTGGTTTCATTGGTGTTTGGAAGCTATTTATATATCTGCATTAATTGGCTTCACTTACACTTCGATGAGGCCTTCTCCTCTCTTAGAATTGCTAATTACAAGTCATTTACACGATTCCACATTACTCGTGATGGTGATCTTGAAGTTTTCACTCTTGCAGTCGATAAGGTAATAAATCAATTATTATTCAGTTGCTTATGTGTTCTTCTTTGGGTTTTCCTTCACCATCTGAATTTGTTGGTTTGTCCTTTTATGTTAAGACATACCATTACCTATTCCTGCCATGACATCCTTTTAGTTATGAACTCACAACTTAAGAAAATACTCATTCCTATGGATTTAGCAAGCGCTTGTACTGCTATCACTAGGCCATGGAACTATGCGTGTTATAGTTAGGTCTTAGCAACACCATTGGTGTCGCTACGGCTAACTAATACTATGTATGATAATTCTATCAGTTTACTCGTATTATTATGGACAATGTGAGAGTTCACTTCTATTTTTATCATATAAAGAGGCGATACTCCATAGGGACAATGAATGATATAAACTTATCTCAGGTTTTCTTTTTGCCCATTTTCTCTTGAAATTTTTTTCTGCTCAAATGGGTCCTAGAATGTATCAAATAGGTTTGAAACCCAAATATTTCTGTTAAGGAAGCTTGGGATATAGACATTTGTGAGATATAAAAAGGCTTCCATTTGACATGCGCAGGTTCCTAAGGAATGGAAGTTGGATCCCGACTGGGATGGGGAGCCCAAACATCCACAACAGTTGAGCCATCGGAGAAAATATCCAAGCAAATGGAGCGCATCGGCAGGGCAGCAGGATCCGGTGAATACTGTCAGGGTTGTTGACCATTTTGTTATTAGAAAAACAGAGCCCGAATCTTTATCTAGTAACGGGGCCGTATCTAGTAATGGGTCAGTAAATCACTGATCCTGTTTGTAACATCATTGTAATTCTTACATTTAGGAAGCAACGAAGAAAGTAGTAAAAGAAAAAAAGAGAAAAAAGTTAGTTCTATATTGCGTCTCAACTTTGCCTCTTGTTCTTCTAATTTTCTTTTCCCCTTTATATATCTCAAACCGCATTAAACTAAAGCCGAAGTCCAGATTTTTGAGAACAACAAGCATTCTTTCATCCACGCAATGTGTATGGAATAGAATTGGTATTCAATTTGCTTCAAGCACTTGAACAAAAAAGAATGGCTAAAAGAAAGGGAAGTTGTATCAGTAACCAGAGTTGTAAAGTGAAGATTTTCAGAATCAAAGAGTGAAATGTAGTTGCATTCAATCATAGAGTGTTAACTACATCTTATAATCTAAATGAAGGAAGCTTTCATATGAAGAATTTTTGACTGCTTTCTCAACATCATCCCAGTTTGCTACTTGCTCTGACAATGGCGCCCTGTGTATCTTAACTTGACGGCTAGTGAGCTTTCTGTAAGGCAATCGTAGAAACTCTTGAACGTCTCTGAGTTTCTGTATTTCACAAACAACTTAAAATATTAAGTCTGTAAAGAAAGCTTAAAAATGTTTCAAGTTTATAGCTGAAAATTACCATAAGAGTTACCTTGGGATTTTTAACAAGGTCCTCATAATAAAGAACTATGTGGCGAGTGCTGTTGAAATACTCAACAGCCTTGGCAATTGATTCTTCTGCTTCCTTCAACTCGGGAATCAATTGCTCGGTATTTATAGTTGGTTTGAAATTTGCAAGAATCTGAGCCTGCAATTGTTCATTAAATTATTAGCCAACCATTAATTACTAAATGGTAGAAAAGTAAGCAATGCAAGTGAGTTAAAAGGAAACCTCGGCTGATGAATGAACATGAGATTTATGGGTTCCGTTCAATAGTTTAGCATCTTTATCATAAGAATTTGCAAGCACAGATATCATTCTCCGAAGCAAATTCCTTCTGAAAAGAAAAATTGCAGAAACCCCATTTTTCTTGAAGTACTTAACAATTTCTTGGTGATGCTCCATCAAACCCTGTAAAGAAGAAACAAGAAAATTATCACTTTCCAATCTTAGAATTTGAGAATCTAAATTGTGTTTGTGTCACACTCTTACTTGCCTGATTAAGCATCCATTTGAAGCCAACTGCAGCTGAGCATTCATTCTTGGAGGCGCTAGTGAACCAGTCAAGATTATAAACTCTATCCATTGTCTTCAAAATGGAAGAAATGTTGTTTCTCCTATTATTAATGACTGAAAACATTTCTCCATTTGAGCTAACATTTATATGACTATTTAACAATGTCTCAAACCAGCCACTGCCTGATCTTTGCATTGACAAAATGGCAAAGTATCTTACTGGATTGCACTCACATTCTTCCCTGCATAATAAACAAGACTTCTTTGTTCAACAGATTGAAAATTGCATGAAAAATAATCTAAGAAGATTATGTTCTTGGTTACCTGCTAAATGTTTTGGGATTTGGGAAATGTATAAAAGGAGCTTCCCGTTGTTCAATTTCTGGTGCTTGACATTGCTGTTGCCGTTGGTGAATTACTTTGATCTGTATAGGTTTGGCATTTGTTTGTATGCTTAGTTGCCTTAACCAGATTGTGCATATATAAACTCCAGAAGCCATGAGGAAGAACAAGACCACCATTGTTAATATTAATGGCGATTTCTTAGGAATCTTTATGAACTTCGTATCCTCTTCCTGTATTTCAAATGTTACCCTTGTGTTATGATTCATGAACTAGAAGAACAAGAATTCGAACCATAAAAAATGCAGTAAAAGGTAAAAAAAACCAGTCAAGGTTGGACATAGGGACTTACTGAGGCTTCCATGAAAGGATTCCATTAAAAATTAAATAAAACTAAAAAATGTAAGCTGAAGTTAAAACTTAAAAGAGGGCATTCATTTTGGGTTCCTTTGAGTTAGTAGATTTTGAGAAAAACAAGGCAAAAGAAATGGTCAGAATAGGAAAATATCAGGTCAAAAAGCATGCTTACATATACATAATTATTGTAAGTAAGACAGTGTGTTTGTGTTAGAGCATAAACCATGTAACACGTGCTAAAACAGTTACAACAACATTTAACAAAAACCCCAAAAACCCTTTTAAAAATGTTTTAAAAACCCAGATTTATTCCAGTTTGAAAAGGCTTAAAAATGTAATAGATCCTAGTAAATGAAAGGAGGAGAAGGAAACAGGGTAAAATATTAGAGACCTTGTTGAAGGGGCAAAAAACATCTTCCACCATCCTCAGAAAGAAGGAAGCAAGGGAAGAGTAAGAAATAAGGCATCAACCGTCCCATTTAAAAGGCTTTAAAGTTGTAAACTTACTCTAAATAAATAGCACAAAACTTTAGGTTGATGATTCATAGAAAGAACTCAAAAAGAGACAAATAGAATAGTACTAGAAAAGAAGAACAGAGAGCAGTTAAACTCAGATTTTGTTTCAGTTTGAGTGAGTCAGCACTTCCTCGTGGAGAACGAAGCCATTTATGTGCCCACTTGTAAAATGTACTGCACACTATATATTACAGTATAATATGCAATTATATTCATTATTTATACTTGCCTTTGTTAATGCGCCTCAATCAGTAGCTTTATTTTAAAGTGGTTTTCTCAGTCTCTTTCACTTATCCTTTCTATACATATACATATACAGGTGCAGCATTATCTCATAAGCCGAAGTCATTTGCATAATTCCAAACACAAACAATGGCTAATGCTTATGCCCTTCATAAGAGAGTGAAATTATATCCTTCAATTCTATAGTATAGTATTTGTTTGGATCATGCATGTATGTTTCTATCTTAGGCTGTTGCACTCTGCCATAAGAAAATGACAGAAAGTTGCAAGAAGGGGAAAAAAAAGAAAAATTTTCTGCCTTGAAGCTTCGAGATCAGTAATGGTACAATTTTGTTGATCATTATAACTCTGTAAAGGGCTTTACTTGTATGCACAATTCTAGTCAGTTCAGTAGCATTATTTTCGCGAAGAAGAAAGTGGAGAAAGTAAAGAGAAGTATGCAATTCATCAATGAACAAATATGGTACTAAAGATTCTTTTTCTACCATCTCTGTTGGTCAAATAGTTATTGAATAAGAGAGGGAGATGGAAACAGCAAGTTGATTCGCACAAACCCAGGTGCTCTCATATTTACTTGTATTTCAAATACACATAAAATGCTGCATTTTAACAACTTTTTGCTGTTCTGCATACCAGACTTACACCCACTAGGAAGAATTCATGGCTTCATGTGTTTGTGCAAGAAAACTGAACCCCACGAAGTATTAGCATTAAAACACTTGTCATTCACTTTCAAACAGCTCAGTGGAAATTCCACCACCATCTGTATACATGGCGTAAAGAAAAGTTGCTTCCTTTGCTTATTTTCATAAGTAAAATTATGAGATTACCATGTCATTGATATTCCTCAAAACATGACATATAGCTCCAGTCGCTCATGCTGGCTATCCTGATTACTGACAACTCGGTGAATAGAAGACTCATAAAAGTGGTGTTAACGTTTACAATTGGAATGTCTCACCTGGTGAACAGAAAGAAAAAAAACCTCAATAAGATATTTAGCTAAGACAATGAGATTTGGAAGCAGAGCTTAAGTCTGAGCAAGAGGATTGTTGCTTTGTTACCAGGAGATACCAATAGATTTGACCTGATCTTCCAATATCATGGACAGTAGGAAGGGGGTAGGGGAGAGCAATTAGGTAGAAAAGGTTGTAGTCTTACAGATAAGCAGAGCTGTAATGCAAACCAATCTGGTTTATAAGATGATCAAGCGAATTATCTGCCCCAAAAACTTGAATGACTTTGCAGCTTCCTTTAAGCATTTGTTACTATCCTCACGAGACCAGTGCTGCACAGCATAGCCATAATATAAAGAATAAGCATAGAGAAAAATCCTGGGAAAAGAAAACAAATCAATAGTCCTGTTGTTAATAGCAATTTGAATCATCAAACCTCTCCAAGAATGTTGAGGTTATCACGTACACCTTTCAATAATTCTTGTTCATCGCCCTCCCATTTATAGAACTCCAGCTCCCTTCCTTCAAGGAGCATTTCAGAAACCTAGAGCAAAAAAACAATGATTTGGCCTCAGGAAAATCTATATGGGTAAGAAAAATATGGTTTTTGACTCTCGCATACTCATTTCAGACAATGAAAATTCTTCTGCCTTCACTTTTCAGAGAGAAGCGTTCTCATTTATATTACTGTTTTATGAAGAAAGGACATAAATCACACACAACAAGAGATATCAAAATAACACATTATAAAGGTTTGCAGGTTTAACTCGTTTACACAGCATGACTTTGTTGAAGCATGAGCAAGAATGACCATTCATGCATACCTTTCTTGAAATCACTTGTCCGCCAGCTATGTGTGAAAAATATATATTGTAGAAATGGGACAAGAAAAGTGGGGCATTTTTCTCTGCTAGTTCCTCCAAATAGGTGACATAAGAAACTCCTGGAGTGCTAGGTTCTGGAATTACAAGATTTTGTTGGCTAAACCATTCCAAGTCTTTAGAAAGTCCGGGCGATCGTTCCAATCCAGTTTTCCTAAAGTAGGCATCTGTAGCAATTTCAATGTTAACTTCTTATGCAATTCATTAAGCAAAAGACTTATACTGTATGTAAATATTGTGTGACAAGCCTGCAATTCAATAATAAATTGCTCCAATCATTATGTTGGGTAACAATCAGCCATAAATTCAGCTATCAGAAAATGTGACACTTCATCTATGAGTTCAAATTCAAAACTCCAATCCAATCTCATGCAAGTAATTAACTGCCTAGTCTAAATATAAGAGGCACTGGCAGCATATTAACAAAACAAAGACCCAAACTTTACTCTATCAGACCTACTCAAAATTCTCAATAAGTGCAGCAACAAAGGTCATCCACTAGAACAAAAATGAATACTTTTGTTGAACCAAGCAAATTCCTTTTTCCTTTCAATAACTGGGTTACAGAATAGGGAGCAATTCCTCTCCTTCAACTTTAAGGTATGTCAAAACAGCAGAGGCCCAAGGCCAAGAACAATAATTTCTGGAATTTTCTTTTTCAACAAAGAAAAAAGAAGAAGAAATGGAAATGAATAAGGACTCACAAGCAACATCACTGGATTCATCAACAATGCGCTCAATAGTGCTGAAGACGAGCTTGCTATCAACCAAGTATTTAAGGAACCCTTCCATACTGGGTTTCCAAGTCTCTGCTTCTCCATCACCGCCTTCTTCCGTAGCTTTTTTATCACCTTGTCCATCTTCATCATCTTCTTCTCCTTGGGAATCTTCACTTTCAGTGTCAGAGTCAGGATTAGAAGTGACCTTTTTACCGTTCACATTACGGAGCCTCATAGCAACAAATCTCATCTCTTCCGTAATGCCTTCGTTCTCTCCTGGGTACTGTTTTCTGTACCTCTTCCTCTTCTTTTTCACCGGAAACCCTGCCATATTACTCGTCGCCGTCGAAGAATTAGAGCTGCTGCATAGGATTGTGTGTCGTAGTCTTACATTTCTGGTTTCTAAGTTGAGGTTAAGGCATGGAGTTGGTTTCGTGAAGCTGAAGAAGAAGGGAAGTGAAACTTGGCAATGCATCAAAGCTATTGGATGGAAGATAGACTGTCGGAAAGCTATGTCCATCGGAAGTTCGCAACGACAGCAAGACAATGGCATCGTTTCGCGGCTTCCCAACTTGGATTGAACAAAGACAAAATCCCTCTCCCTAGGAACGGAGAAATACAACAAGATCAAGTGATGAGGTTTTTTTGCTGTTATTGGGCTCTTAAAAGGCCAGTTTTTCCTTATTTGTGTTAGCTTTTCTGGGCTTAGGAGCCTATTGATGATTGGATTTATTGCCAAAAACCCAAAATCAAAGCAATGTTCAGTGAAGAGTAATGCGGCCCAACCCTCTACTTCCATGATTTACTCACAGGATAACAGCACAAGTTATTTATTGCCAAAAAAAAAAAACACAAGTTATTTATCCAAAAAAAAAAAATAACACAAGTTACTCTTTTTCAGTAATATTTTTTGAAAGTGAATAAGAACTTATATAAGAACAAAATGAAATAATACAAAAGTGAAACAGCAAAACGGATTTATAACATTGTGTTAATCCTTATATATATAATATTTTCTATTATTTGCAGTGTATATATACAGCATTTTCCGAACCCAATCATCTGATGGGTTTCTACTTCCTAAAGATATACAAAGGACAAAAAAACTGATGTACAGTCTACAAACTACAAAGGAAAGAAAGGGAAAATGTACAGGAAGAAGCTGTAAGATGTTTGACTGTTTGACGGTATAGAAATGGGGGTTCTAACTTCCTATAGGTATCTGGCCAAAAAAAAAATCCTATAGGTATTAATCGGATCAGTTGATCCGAGTGCCAAATTCTAATTCCACCAGCTTCCAATAAAGAATCAATCAAAATGCTGAATTCAACTTCTTAGATCAGTGTTGAGTGTCAAATCAAAGAAAAACAAAGAAGTGATGCCGAGAACAAGACCAAACTCTTCATGTATATTGAGCTTTAAGTTTACTCAAGAATTGTAATGCTTCTGTGTATGAAGGATCAGTGCGGCTAAGTGGTTTGCATGAGTTTATATGATCTGTTGACTCTAACACCTGTTTCACAGTCGAAAGAAGAATTAACTCTTGGATGCTTTAAACACTTGGACAATCCTTGTAAATTTGTAATTATACCGATAAGGTTAAAGCATTTTGATTTATAGATACCATATTTTTGTTATCATTTTCATTCCAATGATACAAATGCTCTATCATTTGTGAATATATAATTATCAGAGTTCAAAGATAGCACTTACAACAAGTTCACCAAATCCAGGATAGGCAGATTCAATTGGCACAATTTCCATACGGAAGGCCCATCCTCCATAACCTTCAACAATTGGAGTCACCTTAGTCTGCAAAAAAACAAGTTGGAAGCTCATATCAAGCTTACAAGGTGACAGTCTGACAGACTAGCACACACAATGATGCAAAATTTTATACTTAGGGATGTTACCTCACAGAAACTAAGGACTTCAAGCATCCGTTTCTTATGAAGTTGACGAAGAAAGTCATTAAGTTGCACAAGTCGTGGAGAACCACTTCTCAATTCCCCTATCTATGTAAGAAAAACCAGTTAAAAAATCAAAATCAGATTGTGAATCGAAACCATAACAGTCCAAAATATAGAAACAACAGTTATGTTCTAATTAAAAAGTAAGTCGATGCATAGTTGATGGTATACTAACAGTTGGAGCCGGACGTAACACAAGGCCCATTCGCCAGGGCATATCGGCAAGCTTGCTGCCAAAATGAGGGCAGCTGTAGAACACCTGAAATCAGATCAACAGATCAAGTTTATTCAAAAACATTAACATTATGCCTCAAGTTTCCATTATTTTGAAAACGGAAAGGGCACTATTGATTGGAATATAATGATGGAATTTGCAGGTATCTAATATTTGAGCACTTACAACTCCAATGGTGTTGTTCACAAGGTTGTCCATATTTTCAGCCTTTGCTTTATATAGTATCTGCTTCACCACCAGACCTCCCATGCTACAAAAGGAAAGTCATGCAATGAACTAAAAGATAATGACAATGCAAAACCATTTAAAGACACACTGATCCAAGAGAAACAAATTTGAAACTTTTATGTTCCAACACAAGGATTAACATTAAACATCCTTCAGCTGACCAAAAAAAAAAAAAAGGAAAGAGTTGAACCAATTAACCTGTGGGTCACAAACACAACAGGCCGATTCCCAATGCCTGCAGCAACAAGCTTCTTTAGCAATATGGAGCTTACTTCCTGGAGGCCAAAATGAGATAAGTATTCATGAATAATGTTAACAGAAATGGCAAATGAGTGTGACTGTAACAAGTTTGAAGAATTGCAAACACAAAATATAAATATATTATTATAAATATGGAAGCATAAGACTTCATAAACAGAATTTACAAATCATATGCAAGAGACCCAATGAGTTAATTTAAAAATAAATCTAACTGTTTTATAATTGAATTTCTCAGGTCATTCATAACCAAAAGTGCAGAAAATGAATCATATTAAAACTGACGAAATAATAAATAAACCAAAAACAGCAAACCTGAAGAGGCAAGGAAGCTCCAGACCACTGTGTTAGATTTGTCTGTATTAAACAAACAAGAAAATAAGCCTTGGGGTGTCAGAAACAACTCAGTAAACCGTTAAAGTTGCTATTACTAATATTACTATAACTCCTAGTAATTCATCCCAAAAGTACCATCGAACTAAAACAAACCTTGTACTTCAGGGAAAACAAGCGAGCTTGAGGAAAATCAGCTGAAAGCCATTCACCTGGCCAAAATGTTCCAAGCTTCCCTGCTTCTTCATCAATTTTTTCAACCAAGCCAGACTTAGTTGAGGTTTTATCTTCAGCTATGCGCCAAGTTTTATAAGGTCCACCACGCAGCCCATGTACAAAGACAATATCCATTTGAGGAGTCCCTGATTCCGAATTGTTATTAGATGCATTGGAAGAACTGGATGATTCACCAACATCTGAAACTTGGGTTACAGGTGAATCATCACTGTTCATGGAATCAACCTCATTCGAAACAGACTCATCTTTCCGAGAAGTGGACTGGTCTTTTCCAGGACACTTCCAATGGGGCAGTTCAGGGTTAATTAAGAATATCATGTCATCATAAAGTGGGCACATACTTGTTCCATCTCTGCTTCTAGTCTCAGGAACAGTATTTACCGAGTCAATATGAATTTGCTGCTTGCAAATTACATTTAACAGAGTGGCCCTCGCATAACTTCTTATCTTAAGGTCACTGATGCCTGAAATTTTCCCATTAGCACAATCCTCAAGCCATTTACACCAAGTTTCATCAGCTATAATGACTTTCTGCACTTTAGGAAGGAGCGAAAGAATGGTTAACAGTCGAGCTGCATGCCTTCGAATGTGAGCTGTAGGTGGGACTCGGACACTAGATGGATCGTTTGTATTTGAAGGTGATGATTCACCACCATTACTTGAACCCCTTTCTTGTGATTCGGGGGCTCTAGATGCAGCATAAGCCTCTCTTGCAGCCAGTTTCTCATAATCATCACGCAACAAAAACCGTCTTAGCAAACACAAGACCCCCAAATCCGCAATGTTATCCTGCAATAGAGAATCTTCAGCACAAATTTCAGTCAGTGCTTTAATTGCCTTAAGGGTTGCCAATGCAGAATCTGCAACATCAAACTTAGGAGGGTTATCTCTTTTTAAACTTTTAAATGGTCCGGCGAAAGGTTCTAGAGAAAGAAGATCTGCCAGGGGGAAGGTATCAACAGAATTGGTTGTTGTTCCCAACTGATTTGCAGCCAGATTAACAACAGCAACTGCTAACTGAGTAGCGGTCTGTGAAGCTGAAACAATGTTAGACTGATCGATCTGAGTCTGCAAAATTCAGAAGTAGTTTAAGTTGAAAATCTTACATTCTATTCTTTGCTTCCAGAATAAGTAAAATATATTTGCATATAAACTTAACAGAAAAGCGATTGAAAACAAAAGGTACATCTCAAACCTTTGCTTTGTCACTCTTAGGCTGGCTGCCTCCTTTAACAGATGATGCCTTGCAGGAACTCAGGATATCACTTAGCAGAAGAGCTAACCATCCTTGAGAAATTGGAATGGAAGATGGGCCTTGGTCTTCAAGAATGCAAGAAAGAATTCTTATGGCAGAAGACCGGATTGCATTGGAGGAAGATTTTCCGAAAACCCAAGAAAGCAGTATAGCAGACCATTTTTGACTTTCTTCAAGAGATAAATGCATGTCCTCGGTTGAGAGCAACTCCAAAGCTTTTGCAAGAGCTTCTTGAACCTGCAGATGCTTTTCTGTTCTCTTTGCAGTGCCTCTCATCAGCTCAAGTCCCTTCTCCATCATGGTCCTCCTCGCTTCCTTGCTCCTTTCAATAGCAACTAAAAGGGCAGATAAAGCCATTTGAGATAAGGAAATGTCCTCATTTTTGCTTGCATGGGAAGCAGTCGAAAGAAGACTGGAAGCCCAATCAGAGACAGAGTCATTTAGAGGAAGATTACGATCTTCCAACAACAACCGAGCCACCAAACTCCCATGCCATTTCACGGATCTCTCAGGTGCTAGTAAAGCAGTCATGACAGCTTCTCCATCTTGGTCCAGTTCTTCAATATGAGCTCTATTGATCTCTGAAGCCATTGCCCAATTGGCTAACGCCCATGCAGCAAATGGCACAGCAACATGCTGGCAATGCAAATCATCCCAAAGACCGGGAACAACAGCAGCAGACAAACTGGCTTGTCCATCAGAACTATCATGCTTATTCAACAAAGCAAGTGTTTTCGGAGTACCCCTATCTAATTCTACAGGGGCATCATCTGAACGATCTAAGTTCATAAGCTCACTTGTTCTTGACAACCCCAAAACAGTGGTTCCTTCAAGAATTTTAATCCCAATCCCTTTCATACCTCTTCCACCACCATCATCATCGTCGTCATTTCTATCTCCGTCATCTAAATGCATGCCACCTTCCTCAATAACTTGAATGGCTGCAGCAATATCTCTCATTTCCGCATTACCCGGTAAGGAAGGCATAAAAGAGGCCTTTTCTACACTCTCACAATTGGATGTAACAATATCCATAATAGCAGCCACAAGCATGCTCCTACCTTTCAAAGAATCAGAATTATCGAATGAACTACGTCTCGAATGCTGCTCCCACAGAAAAGCTATTTATCAATGGTAAAACAAAAAACTTAGAAGCACCAACAAAATTCAGGTGCAAAATTTTAAATTATTTATAACCAGCGTATAAAGGAAATGAAAACTTACCTTTTTAGATTTGTTTTGAGGTTGACATGAAAAAATGAACCTCAACAAATTGGGAACGGCGCGTGGTCTTCCAAGCACGTCTTTGCGCACGTCGGGATCAGCTATTAGGTAAGCCAATGCCCTCGCCGCCTCAGCCTGGGTCCCGCAACCATCTATTTTGGCTACAGCCACCGTATCCAGCAGCCAGTCAACCACCGCACCACCACCGGCGCTCACAATCGCCGCCCTGCGACCCGCATTGGCTGCGACAATGTCAGCAAGCAAAGCCGCAACACGTACCTCGAACCCTGCCCGAACCTCGTGGTTGGCGGACGACATCACCGAGCTCAGCGACTGCCACAACACGGTGGCCGCGACGCCAGTTTGTTTCGCGTGGTGGACGATCCTCTTGAAGGACTCATTTGTTTTGTGGATCGTATGCTCGATTGAGTCGTAAAGAGGGCTATATTGACGGTTAGGGTTAGTGTCGGAGGCTTCGTTCTCTCTATTTACGGAGAAGATAGCGACCGAAGCGAGGACAGCCGAGAGGAGAGTGGCAGACAGAGCAAAAACTGATTTTCGAGAAACAGAGGCGGAAGGGCGAGTCGAAAGACGAGTTTCAGAATTTTGCGGTGGCGTTGGCGGTTGCGATGATTGGGAAGGAACGAGGTGGGGTTGGTTGAGATTGGTAGAGGAATCGACGGGGTTCTGCGAGGAGGAGGAAATCTGTCGCCGATAAAGAAGATAGCAACGCCGACGAGTTCTTAAACAGTGACGGAGCATAATTTTTGTTCACGAAATCCTCAATTTTGCTCGGAAGGTAACCAAAAGAACAAAAAAGAATCAAAGAATTTCCGTTGAAACGTTTATTAGAGGATGGCGGGAGGGAAATCCGCGACTTGTACGGAAGAAAGAAGAAATGGAACTGTTTGGTAGACGATAAGTATGGTTTACAAAAATGGAATTTCTCGTAGCATATACGGACCTTTGTCCATTGAAGTAAAGGGAATGGACTTATTGGGCCTATAAAGATACTTAATTGGGCCTGTAAAAATCAAGCTTCTAGCTATATATTTTTACTTTCTATAATAATTACAAGCAGGGCGGTCTGTGCTTGCGCTGCAATCATCTTCTGATTAGGGTTATATTTTTTTTAGTTGTTTAAGTCGGTTAGTAAGAAGATATTGCATTGGCTGTAAGTTAATCAGTCAGGAGAAACTCATACATCGAAACAAATAATTCGCATATATAAAGCAAAACACATGACCTCTCTTTCATTCTAGAAGTGCATTACCTAAATTCTACTCCATCTCTAGGTAATTCATGATGATTCATTAAAATAAAACTTATATTAATTGTTACTTGAAATGTATGTTGATTATCTTGATTACATTTGTTAAATTAATGAACTCGAGTAGGTGGAAGAATTTAGCTTCTGCATAAGGAATGCCTAATTTTTTGTAGTCAAGGAGCATGTATAGTTGTAGTAGGAAAATTGAATTAGTTGAGAATATTTGTAAGAGCATATTACACAATGCATCACAAAATGATTGTACTTAGCATTGGTTAACTGTGCTTTTGAAAATGTGGAAATATACTAAACATAAGCAACTAATACAAAACTCAATAAAAAGGAAGTCGAATGATAAATAAAAAAAAAACATTTTTTTTAAATAAAAGTGGAATAAGCAAATGTCAAATTTTAAGTATCAAACAATATAATCAACAAATAAATCCAAATTTACCTCAAAATGTTGCGGTGAGAAGTGAAAGCTCCCCACTTTAGGTTATGTCATCCTAAGGCGCTGCTAAATTAAATGAAATGATCTTATCAACGTCCACTTGGAAATTTTAAGAGACAGAACGGGATCCATGTGAAACCAATTCAGAGAAATGTTAGGGAAGAAAAACCCACCAAATAAAAATGAAGACGAAAGGAAAACAAAATTGGAATGTCAATAGTTTACCCAGGAATCAACCATTATTGCAGATACATTTATAGCACCAATCCTTTGGAATTCCGGCAGAGGAGTTGAACCGGTAAATTCTAATATTCACACACAATTAATATGTAATTAAAACACACTTAATCATAAAATATAAAAATAGTAAATTACAAAAAAGGGCAATAGGAAAAGTAAGGGAGGAAATTCATTGAGGGCCTTTTTAGTCACCCGAAAAGTAAGAAAAGACCAAAAAAAGCCAAAAGGAGGCACCACATTAATCCTTGATTTGGTCTTTAAGTAATTTCCATAGTCACTAAAAATAATATATAGTATATATATATATATATGTTTGCTTCAATGAATCACTTTTTCTTTTTCTTTTTTTGAGTTTAATGAAAAAAAAAATTCGTGAGAAATTTTGTTCAGTTTCCTAATATTGTACCAATTTATATTATTAAATTTGATAAATTGTTTAATTGATTTACTGATAAGGACTGACAAATTTTATAATTAAATGTATGCATTCTTATTTCTTAATCTTCAAACTTCAAAGTTTACGTGAAGCTCTAGTTGACAACTCTGACATGCTAGACTACGCATAATGATCAAATCTTGCCTAATTGGCGCAAGCTAAATTGGGTTGGCTAATGTCTATCAATTGCCTCCAACTCAGCTAAAATGTCTTTACAAGGTAATTAATTACTTCATATTTGCGGACCTTCACATGCTTAATGCTTCTAATCATAGAGCTCCAATATTCTATTCTAGCCCGGATATGGGAAAATGGCAATGGAATATATTTGAGGATCTATGATTAAACTTGTTTAAACTTTGTTAGTAAAATTTCCCAACAATAATGCTCTAAATACATAAAATTCAAATTCAAGACTTAACTTAATTTCAAGACTTCACTTGAACCAACCAATTGGTTCCATCAATTAATGTCAGTACTAGATCCACCAATGCAAATTGTAAATTGTCACAATGAAACATAAACAATGCAAATTGTAGTTGGGTTTAGAACACGTTTGGGAGTTTGCCGAAACAAAACATGGTGGCGGAGTTGCAAGTAAATGAGATTGGATTGCAACTTGCTTGGCAATAAGGCTTTAGGAGGGCTTTTTCTGGCCCAGACCGTTAAAAAACCAAAAGCCCAAATTTTGTCGTCGACTATGGTGGCCTTTCTCTGTCTCTTAACTTTTTTTTGAGCTGTTTTGGGTCAATTGTGGTCTTAAATCCTAGATTTCTGGACTCACGAAGCCCAATAGTGTGAGATTTACAAATAGCCAACGAGAGCAGCAATTCTCCGGTAAGGTCCACTTTCTGTAGCACAAGTGCAACTAATCTCAAAACGCTTTTTCCTTTTTACACCTTTTAAATTAAACTTAAGAAATTGAAAAATTAGTTACATTAAATTCTAAATTAGAAGAATATTTTTTGTCCCGTCTGATTTTACTGCATGTCATGATGCTTAATAATTTAGGTAAAACCCCTGGAGTCAATGATGCTCCAGGAGAACCCTTTTTTTGGTTTAAAAAAAAATAGGAATTTTAAAAATTATAGTAATTTTTTCAAATGACACGTCAGAAGGTATATTAGAAAGTAAAATTTGACAGATCAAATAGTGTTATTCAATTTGAAATCGAGTTGCGTCCTACTCCAAAATCAGTTTAATATAGTATGTCTTAGAAGTAGGTGAACCTTGCAAAATTAAACTCTAACATTGCATTAATCATCTTTGTCTTTGGCTTTAATTCCATCTTAAAATAATTGCTTGGTGATCTTTTTATCTTATAATATATATACCAAGCAGCTATCACATGGTGAAATTAAGCGAGCAAGGCGGTTTTCGCATCATGGCATGTTTTAACACAAAGTTGTTTAATTTAAAACTTCTTAATAAAAAAATAAACTAGCTAAAAGTATTAGTATAGTATAAAATAGTTTCATGGAGGCTTGGAGAAAGCGTCAAAAAAGTGGTATGTTCATGTTTTGTCTGATATATATTGTCGTACGCTTCTTATCATTGTTCTGATCAACTCATAGCAATCTTCGACATGTTCAATTAAGTAAGAAAATTTACTGTATTTCTCATGTTTAGACCAATTCGATTAATTAATCTTATAAGGTTTGAAAACCTTTCCGGCTAAATTGGCATTTTTAATGAATTTTCATAGTTGAAACTTGAAAATATCAAAGATGTTAATAAAGGGAATATGGGATGCATGCATATGTCCTTTTCATGTATGTTAAAAAATCATGTTAAACACACACGCAAATTTATTTTTTTATCAGTACCCTAATATGTAATATGTATTTACCTCTAAATTTGTATTCATATAATTTTTTTTTTGTACTTAAGCTTTTATTTCAATTTTAATTTACCCAAATATCTGATAATTTGGAGACAATCAAATGATAATTTTTTTTTACCAACAAGTGATTGGTTAAGATGGTAAGCGATCTCCATCCCGATAAGGATGAGAAAATTAGTTCGATTCCCCGGAAGTGTATTTATTGGGAGCGTTTTAATCTTACATGCTCCCGATCCTAAATGGATTAATCTCAGACCCAGGGGCTTGGGGATACCCTTGTAAAACAAAAAAAAAGGATAATTTTTTAAATGACTTATTATTTGCCTAGAATTAAAAGAAATGAGAACATATATTTGGGGTATAATAATGAGCTAGGGAAGCACGAATCACCGTTTCTCAACAAAAATGTTTTAGGTGAATTCTTTACATATTCTCTCTATCTCTCTCCTTGTAGAAGTATACAAAATTTTCACATTTTCTTGAAATTATTAATGATAAAAAAAATTATTTATTATACGTGGATTATTAATATATATCATTAATTATTTTTGATAACATATCATGTACACTTCTATGTAATACATAAAATAAAATCATTCATAGTGTTAATTAACCCAAACGACTTATCAAATTATATTTTTTCTGATTGATTTGTCGACGCCGCCTCTTACGAATTAAAATGATGTTACAATTCAATTTGATTTTGATTCTTTGATTTAGAATGTCTAGTCCATGGAAGGTAGATAGGCACAATTGAACATTAATTTGATTTTAATAAAAAATAAAATAAAAAGAAAATGTATGCATAGGGCGCCATTAGATAGGAATCTACTTGATAAGTGCTTGGAATAATTCCTTACAGCAATATCAGTACTTAGGTTGTAATTCTTTATAATGGAATCACCTAATTCTTTCATACCTACAATTCTCTTGGAGCCAGTCTAACCTACAATTCTTCACAGTGACCTTTCGAAAGCAATAACTCACACACGTTTTATGTCCTGTGTAATTTTTCAAATTCTCACTTTCTTGGATAACAGGAGAAAAAGATCATGTTCATCCATTTAAAACGAACGTACAAGTTTGGTCAAATATTTGGTGCAAAATTTGCCCATATAACACGTAAATAGTCACCCACTTGATGAATTTGCATGTCTATAAATACCCAAGCATGTTTGATCAAAAATCAAGACATAAGTCATTGTACTCGATCTTAATTTGCAAATTAGCTCTATAGCTCTTCAAAAAATTCAAGTTTTCCCTTTAAAGTTTCTAAACTAAAATTAAGTTTTAAAACTATACTCTTCAGATATAGTACGTAGTGTATATATATATAATTATATACATAGAAATTTCCCACTTAATTATTAGAGCTTAATATTTTCATCCCATAATACATGGAAGGAGCAAAGGAACATTTACAGCAGCCTCTTCAAACTGATGAAGACTTGATCACCATCCTCAGTATTGATGGAGGTGGTATTCGAGGGATCATCCCCGGGACAATCCTTGGCTTCCTAGAATCCGAACTGCAGGTATATATACACATTTTTTTTTGTGATGCTTAAGTTAGGTTATAAAATTGATATGTGCTATATACATGCAAAAATAGAACTATATATATAATTGCTCTTTTTGCTTATATATATGATCGTTCAATTAAATGGCTATTGACAGAAGCTGGATGGGGAGGATGCCAGACTTGCTGACTATTTTGATGTGATTGCCGGAACTAGCACCGGCGGTCTGGTCACAGCAATGCTAACTTGTCCTAACGAACAAAACCGACCGCTATTTGCTGCAAAAGAAATAAAAAACTTCTACCTTGAAAATTGCCCTAAAATCTTCCCTCAACCAGAGTAATTAGATTTTCATTTCAAATTATATATATATAATTACAATGATCAAGAGTTCAAGACTAATTAATGCATGTCAAATTAATTGACTGGTTGCAGATGTCCCTTGTTTGCTCAAACAAGAAAAGTCATCAAAGCTCTATCGGGACCAAAATATGATGGGAAGTTTCTCCATAGCCTTGTTAAGGAAAAACTAGGAGAAAAAAGATTGCGCCAGACATTAACTAACGTTGTAATCCCTACATTTGACATCAAGAATCTCCAGCCAACCATCTTTTCGAGCTTTCAGGTTTAATTTTATCATCATCAACCTTATACCTTATCGTTCGATCGACCATAATTGTCTATATATTTAATTAATGTCAATTACTATATGTTGTATTTTCAAACTAGGTGAAGAAAGAACCTGCTTTGGATGCTTTACTCTCAGACATATGCACTGGAACCTCAGCTGCACCAACTTATCTCCCAGCCCATAACTTCAAAACCCAAGACCAAAACGGCGACGTAAAAGAATATAACCTCATAGACGGTGGTGTGGCTGCAAATAATCCGGTATACATATATATATATACCTAATCCATGCATAATCAACTGAATTGTATTATATATAACACCCATTTCTTCAATTAAGCTACTTATATATATATATGCTTATATATGTTTTGTTATGTTTGGCCCTTTCAGACTTTAGTCGCTATAGGCGAAGTGACCAAAAATCTGGATTTGTTTACAATTAATTGCAAGCCCATGGAGTACGGAAAATTTCTGGTTATCTCCTTGGGAACTGGCTCCCGAAAAGAGGAAGAGAAATACAGTGCAAAAGATGCAGCTAAATGGGGTATATTAGGTTGGTTAACCCACGGCGGTTCGACCCCGTTGATAGATGTATTTACTCAGGCAAGTGGAGACATGGTAGACCTCCATCTTTCCGTCGTATTTCAAGCCCTCAACTCTGATAAATACCTACGTATTCAGGTATACATACATGCAGTTGCAGTCAAGCAGAATAATTAAGCTTAATTAATTTCTTCGTCAAAAATAATAATAGAGCATTAACTTACTTTTGACATTTCTTTACTTCTGAATTGTATTTGTATATATGTAGGATGACACATTAAGTGGCAATGTATCTTCGGTTGATGTAGCCACGAAGACGAATTTGGATGAACTCGTCAAAGTTGGTGAAGGATTGTTAAAGAAGCAAGTTTCTAGAGTTAACCTGGAAACCGGTCGCTTTAAGCCTTACACTCAAGAGACTAATGAAGAAGCTCTTAAAAGGTACGTAGAAAATTCAAAATACTAGCTATGTTTAATCAACTTTAAATTTTGTGGCTAAATTTTCATAAATCTATTTATTGTAATTAGTTATATGGAGAAATTTTGATCTTTTGGTGCATGTATATATATATAGGTTTGCCGAACTACTGTACAAAGAGAGACATCGTCGACGTTCTAAGTCACCCCAAGGGAAGGCCGAAGCACATCAAAATGGTTTTAAAATGAATTAGTATGGTTTTTAAAAATAAAAAAATAAATCATGTAAGGTTGGAGTACAATTAATTCATTTATGTCATTTTTTATTACTTATTGTTGATTGGTTAATAAATCCCAAATTAATGGGATAAAAATTGATGAAACCAACTACATATAGGAGGTTTCTTTTCAATTTCCGTTTGGATTGTAATTGTGTATTATGAATAAAAATCTTCCATAGTTCCAACCAAACTTTGTGGGTGTTTAATTTCATCCACATTTTATTTGGTCAAATATCCTCCCCCTCCCATATGTATATTATATCTTAATATATAAAATTTATAAATTGTTATTCCATGCATAAAAATTAATTAAAAAAATCCCATTGAATAATATTAATTAGAATGCTTAATTAATTAAAATTTTGTACGAACAAGAAGTAATAAGGATGGACTGTCAAATGATTGATTACTACATAACATCGACGTAATAACTAATTAACACACATTATTGATTGATGGAAATTAATGCATGTATAAAGTCATATAAATCACATAATGCAATGAGAGAGGCTACATGTTTGATCATACAAAACAGTAATGAAAATGTTTGATTGATTGCAATGCTGAATTTAGAAATATTTGTTAATTCCTAGTTTACATAACTATACAAAAATAATAATCATGGGCGGGTAATTAATTATAATATGAATTTTTTTTGTTACAATAAAATATGAATGTTTTAATTCCAAAGAACTATACAAAAATTTCTTGAGTTGACCAATTCTTCCTCTTCCTCGATCGATTTAACAACTTAAACATCAACCTTGAAACTCAGTCCTTAATTTGCCAATGAAATTTTGTACCAATAAGACTAACAAGGATAGACAAAAGTATAATCAAAAGATTAATTGCTACACATATATATTATTCTACGCTTTGATGGATTTAATCAACACATCTTTTATTGATGATATAATAAAGTCTTTCCCTTAAAAAAAAAAAGAAGAAGCAAGATGTATATATAAATAAAGTCATGTACCAAATTAATTGTTTGATTGATTGCAATGCTTGAATTTTGAAGCTTGTTAATTAATTTCTAGTTTCTAGATGTAATAGCTGTACAAAAATCATAATCATAGACAGATAATAATAGAATTAATATGAAAGCTTCAATTAATCCACAAAAAAATTTCTTAAATTGACAATTTCTTATTCTTCCTCGATCGATTTATAACAAGTTAACAACGTAAATATCCAACCTTGAAATTCAAATATCCTTTGTCCCATTTTCAACAAATATTGTATTGAAACATAATGTATGTATATTGTCACACTTTAAAGTTCTTCGCCAAAACTTCAACTAATTAACAGCATGAAATGAAATTAATTAATATTCGTAAAAAAAAAAGCATGAAATAAATAAATAAATATTATTGACTTACACGAGCAAGATAACAAGATCATCTACCATCAAGTTAAGTTCGGCATGCTTGAATTCAGAAAGCCAGTTTTTTTAGTTTTTTTAGGGGGGTACAATTTCAGAAGCCAACTCAAATATTAGAAACACGTATAGGTAGACCCGTACACCGCTACATGATTAGTTACAATACCGAAATGTTAATTTATGAGCCAACAAACCCCTTCCCCAACAAACAAACCCAGTGAAATCGCTACAATACCGAAATGTTAATTTATGAGCCAACAAACCCCTTCCCCAACAAACAAAGCCAGTGAAATCTCATTACAATTCAAATAAATTTCTATACCCAAACATTTAAATGAGAATTCAACCCAAACTAGAAACTATACCATTACAAACAAACTCACATTCCGTGAGAGTTGAACCTAAGACCTCTTGGTCTAGGTAGGCTGGAACTAGAAGTCCAGTACTCTACCACCAGGCCAAATACTTGATGAATATTCCAATTTATTAAAAGGATTAGAGAAAAGGATTAGCACTTATTAAATTGTTGAATATTCCAATTTAATTTCCAAGCTTATTGTAGGCACAGATAATGTCACCATCAACTGCGTACGTGGCAAATCTTATGGTGTGTACTTCATCGTTCAACTTCAACCATTTGACTTTTTTTTATCTTAAAATTTTGAATATTATCTTCTACTAGTCAACTTAGATTGTGATCGCTACCAACGCTTCCATATTAAAATCTAACCTTTTGATTTTGACAAAATTTTAGTCAAAGGCACCTAGACCATTAATTTTGCACGCATGCCTGCTGGTTCCGAAATACCATATAAACAAATTAAATAAACATGGAAAGCCAAAGAAAGGCAAATTAATCTATACCAAATATAAAATATAATTAAATTAGAGTAATAGTAAGTTACAATTTGATTTCCTAATTAAAGCAACCACTGGTTTACTAAAATTTTGTAATATTGGAAAGAAAGAATACAACAAAATATATGTAGTAAAATTTGAATTCGTTTTCAATTTAGGCAAATACTAGTTATATTATAAGTAAGCCCTGAAAGGTTTATTTAAAATTTCGTAATAGTTTATAAACCAAGATCGTATTGTACGTATAAAGATTTATTTGATCATAATTAATTCTTCTTTGGATGTGGTGATCTCATGTCACGAAGCCGCTTCTCCTTAGATAGCACTTGAGCTAATCTGCAAAATCCACAGCAAATTGATCATAATTAAGATAATTTCCAAATTAATAATATCTAGAAATTCATAAAAGATATAAAAAATCATTTCTAAATTAATTTATATATATATGTACCTGATGAGAGCCCGTTCATTTGTACAATGATGATTTGCTGGCTCAAATTTTCCATTCTCCAAATTCACCCTGGATATCGGTTTTTTCAGCAATTCCTCCCCTACTTTTACAAGATTCTGCAAGTTTTCCTTCGTCGCAACATCCACCGATGAGACTGTTCCACAGAGTGTATCATCCTGAATACGAATGTAACTGTCTTCGGATTGAAGTGCTTTGAAAACAGTAGCAATGTGGAAGTCGACCATGTCGCTGCTCGCTTGCATGAACACATCCATCAATGGAGTCGAGTGGTCGCAAGTCAGCCATCCCAAGAGACCCCATTGTGCTGCCAAATGAGCATGATATTTCTCTTCACATTTCTGGGAACCAGTTCCTAATGATAAAACCACGAAACGAGTGTAATCGTTTGGCTTTATTGGGAAGAAGTCGGGATTCCCACGAGTGATTTCCTTGGTCACTTCATTTAGAGCTACTAAAGTCTGCAAGAAATCAATTAAAAAAAGCACCATGAATATATATTATAAAGATCGTGAAACTTAATTTTAGCATATTGAAAATTATGTACGTGTGTGTATATATATATATACCGGATTGTTAGCAGCAACTCCGCCGTCGATAAGATGGAATTCTTTGTCTTGTCCGTTGGAATCTTTGGTTTTAAAATGATGGGCAGGGAGATAAGTTGGAGCAGCCGAAGTTCCAATGCAAATATCGGATAGCAATGCGTTTTTGGAATGGTCGTTATTTTTTACCTAATAAAGCAATTCCATATATATAAATTAATGGTAAAATCAGGAAATCAAGAAATGTGAAAGTCCTGTTTTTGATGAGAAGCGAACCTCATAGGAAGAGAAGATTTTTGGCTGGAGTTGTTTGATGTCAAATGTTGGAATGACAACATTTGTCAATGTTTGGTGCAATCGTGTCTCTCCCAACTTTTCCTTGGCAATCTTGTGAAGATATTTCCCGTCATACTTTGGACCCATTAGAGACTTGACCATATTGGCAGCAGGTGCAAACGGTGTGCTGTTATGCAAAAAACAGAGCCATATCAGTAAAATTAGTAACAAACATGACAAATATAGTACTTTTCCAATATATCTGGGTTTTATATATTTTTTCACCCACAATCACAAGCGAGATGTTAATTAATTACCCATTTTGGGGGAAGATTTTAGGGCAGTGTTCAAGGTAGAAATCATTGATGTCTTTGGCAGCAAAAAGAGGACGATTGCCCTCTTCTGGATTTGGGGTAGTTAGCATGGCAGTCACGAGGCCGCCGGTGCTTGTTCCGGTGATCACATCAAAGTAATCTGCCAATCTCGCTTCATCACCATCCAGTTTCTGTAAATTGACATATAATTAATAAAAGGAATCATAAGAAAATCTCAACATATAGTATATGTCAATATTCCTAAAAATAATAATGCCTTAGGCCAACTTATTAAATCAAGCAACGATGAATCTAATATTATTACCTGAAGCTCAGCCTCTAAGAAGGCAAGAATTGTTCCAGGGATAAGTCCCCTAATTCCACCGCCATCGATGCTAAGAATAGTGACCAAGTTCCCATAGGTGGGAGCTTGTAAGGGTGTTCTTGGACTTGCCATGTGAAAAGAAACATTGCTGTTAATCTGTTGTGGGATACTACTACTACCCATTATGATTGACACAGATATCTTTAATTTCTTGTGTTTGAGAGAACCTAAATTAAGGTCTTAGAAAAGTGAGAAATCGATTGAGAAGAAGAAGATTGCTGATTGTCTAAAGCTTAGTTTTGATATGTTTTGATGCTCTTGAGGAACGCATATTTATAGACTTCCAAACTCTGATCATCATCAAATTTACTTTGAAAATTTCATGCAAACAAACAAATCCAAGTTTCTAACTCGGAAATTGCAGTTTCTTGGATGGATCAATGAAGCTTGGAGCATTGGACTATCAATTCCTAATTATCTTACATTTCCCATATTTTTTGCCTCTATAGCAATTGGCTGCGCAAATAGTACACTTGTCCGTGTCCAAGTTGAACAATTGAAAAAATTTTCAAACTTGAACAAGACTTATAGATTTTAATGACTGATCCGACGACGTTAAATTAGTTTTGAAAGAGTAAATCCAAAAATTAAGAACCAGAAGTTTACTTTTCTTCCTGATTAATTTGAATCTTCAACACGATTAATATTAGTTTGCTCATCTTTCCGGATTCATTGACAAGAACATAATTAGCTTTATGAAGCAAGAGCTGGACATCTGTCTCCGTCGAATCGGGTAAGAAAACAAAAACCCAGGAAAGATATGGGGATGAATATGGAAAAGGAGACACATATATTAATTTATAAACTCCAAATTGGAAGTCGAAGAAGTCATCAATGTTGACTATACTTTTCAAAAGGCGACCCCTTCACGTCACAAGCTAGACCAAGACAATATCTGTACTGTTGGCAAATTGGCAATCATCAATTAATTATTGTTGTGTCAAAGTCTAACAGTCATGGAAAACATATGCAGGAAAATTCAAACCCTCAAAATTTTTTTTTTGTGAAAGCTGAAGGTTTTCTTAGTTTTTCTCGTTTTCCTTTGTTTGTCAGCTGAAAATTTCTATTGTATATATTTAACTTTTTGATGAATTAGTAAATGAATTGAAGGGTTGTAAATTACTACTAGATACTTCGGACGCAGGAAGCAGTACTACCCAACCAGCCATTACCTGTATATCATTACTATAGCTATACTATCCTCTTACGGGGTCACTTGGATTTGATTTATTTTTGAGCAAATAATAAATTTATTAATCAATTACTCTCTCCAAACTAATCAAACATTTGACCTTTAATTACAAAAAATATATATACAATCAAAATTTCAAAAAATATGTTTTGAAAAGTATAAGATTTAACTTCATCAAAACATGATTTTTTAAAATTTATTTTTATATAATATTTTTAAACTTTGACCTAAAAGGAACAGATAATATGGGACGGAGAGAGAAATAGTCCCGCACCACACATTATCCAACTCAATCTTTAACTAGAGAATATGCAATTCCCTATTTACAAATTTGAAATACATAAATTTTCAGCTCAATCTTTATAGCCAAAGAATATGCAAATACATTGACTTCCCTATTTACAAATTTGAAATAGGGAAATCAAATAAGGTTGTCAGATCTCTAATATCATCTATCCTAGAAACAAATACAAATAAATAATCAATTTCATTAATCAATGATTAGAGATTACAAACGCCCTATTTACAAATTTGAAATAGGGAAATCAAATAAGGTTGCCAGATCTCTAATATCATCTATCCTAGAAACAAATACAAATAAATAATCAATTTCATTAATCAATGATTAGAGATTACAAACGCCGGCAGAAATAGTCTCGCACCACACGTTATCCAGCTCAATCTTTCATTAATCAATGATTAAACAAATACAAATAAATAATCAATTTCATTAATCAATGATTAGAGATTACAAACGCCGGCAGAAATAGTCTCGCAACAAACGTTATCCGGCTCAATCTTTCATTAATCAATGATTAGAGATTACAAACGCTGGCAGAAATAGTCTCGCACCACACGTTATCTAGCTCAATCTTTAGCGAGAGAATATGCAATTTCCTATTTACAAATTTGAAATACAGAAAATCTTCAATTTCATTAATCAATGATTAGAGATTACAAACGCTACGCCGACAGAAATAGTCTCGCACCACACGTTATCCAGCTCAGTCTTTAGCTAGAGAATATGCAATTTCCTATTTACAATTTTGAAATACATCTTCAATTTCATTAATCAATGATTAGAGATTACAAACGCCACGCCGGCAGAAATAGTCTCGCACCACACGTTATCCAGCTCAATCTTTAGCTAGAGAATGTGTAGTCTCGCACCACACGTTATCCAGCTCAATCTTTAGCATACATCTTCAATTTCATTAATCAATTATTAGAGATTACAAACGCCAGGCCGGCAGAAATAGTCTCGCACCACACGTTATCCAGCTCAATCTTTAGCTAGAGAATGTGTAGTCTCACACCACACGTTATCCAGCTCAATCTTTAGCATACATCTTCAATTTCATTAATCAATGATTAGAGATTACAAACGCCACACCGGCAGAAATAGTCTCGCACCACACGTTATCCAGCTCAATCTTTAGCTAGAGAATGTGTAGTCTCGTACCACACGTTAGAATGTGCAAATACATTGACTTCCCATTGATCCGATATTTGGAGGGATTGAAATGAGATTATTTTTTGGTTTCCAAACGTTATCCAGAGTTCTGATTAGTCCAAATTCGACCCGGATTCGGGTATCTGGTACCTGGGTTTGGTGGGTGAGTTTACCCATGAGAATGCCTGTGTGTACGCAAGATCTCGAACCTGAGACCTTCTTAAGCTGGAACAAGCCGCTTACCATTTGATCCAACCTCACATTGGTGGATTGAAATGAGATTTACTTATTATATACCCTGTCTATAGTTTGTAAGATGATATGTTATGTTATGTTGGCCCACTTTATTGTTGGGCTTGATAAAAAGGATTTTGAAGGTCGAATATAACTAATTGCAACTATCATGATGAGCTCTCAAGGATTTTGAAGGTCGAATATAACTAATTGCAACTATCATGATGAGCTCTCAAAGGCTAAAGCCCAAATGTTGGCCCCGTCCCACCATAATGCTTCTTTATATCCGGTGTGACGTGAAAGGAGAATACACTGAATATAGGCAAGTAGGCAAGTAATAATGATGGCTCCACTGTTGATCCATTTGACAATATAGTCAATTGATCGGGATGGATGTATTGATAAACATCAAATGCTACCAGTCCACTAAGAGAGCGATTCCTACCAACAATTCTAATTTCTACATTAACTTCAATATAACTTGACAAACAGTCTTCTAGTTTCTAGCTAAGAATCTTTTAGTCCACAACCTTGTTATCACCTTTGTCTGGTCTGGTTTCTCATGACTCTGCCACTCTTCTTTTGTTTACTTTTAGAGGGGGAGCCAAATTCCATGGTACTGGACAATCGACATGGAAACTAGTGAAATTTGATCCTACTTATAACTTCTGCAAAGTTATCAACAACTTGGGTTTCTGTCCTTACCCTTAAAGATAGTAGGTGAAAATAACGAAAACTGCAGCCTGCAGGGTAAATATATACCTAGAAACTAGTTGGATTAGTAGGTGGAGAAACTAATGATAAGCAATTTCAATCCAGATAACTTTTTAACTCCAATCTTAGAGGTCCTAATTTTATACCCATTTTATATATGCACCAGGGAAAGTAAACATCTAAATTCAGAAACATATTTAATTTATTTATGCAAAGTAGTAGGTAACATAGTATATAATTGGCTGCTTACTAACTATCAGTTACTCTCCCCAAGCCAATTGTTAAATTATAACACAGTAATTATATAAAACAAGCAAATTAATTTGCATTATTATTGAACGCCATGGATCAATTAAGTAGTAGGAGACGCTTTTGTCACCAGGTTTCGACTCGGTGATCTCATATCACGAAGCCGCTTCTCCTTGGAAAGCACTTCGGCTACTCTGTAAATTACAGAAGCAGAAACAAGCCAAATTAATTAGCAACATAAATACATAGTATATTTAATGATCCTCTGTTTATATAATTAAGATATACTAGAATTTGTAGTTTTTATTTATACCTGATGAGAGCCTGTTCATTTGTTACCTTGGAAGCTGGCTCAGATTGACCAGTCCCCAAATTAACTCTGGAAACAGGTTTTTTCAGCAATTCTTCCCCTGCTTTTACCAGATTCTCCAAGTTTTCCTTCGTAGCAATGTCCACCGATGACATTTCCTCAGACAGTGTATCATCCTGCAACATTAAACTCAGCTTATTCTGTTTTTTTTCCCCTCCAAATGAAAAAAACAAAGTATTGAAATGAATGAAATTATGTTACCTGAATTCGGAGATAACTGTCTTCAGATTGAAGGGCTTGAAACACAGTGGCAATGTGAAAATCGACCATGTCACTGCTCGATTGCATGAAAATGTCTATCAAAGGAGTGGAGTGTTCACTGGTCAACCATCCCAGAAGACCCCATTTGGCTGCTTGAGTAGCATGGTACTTCTCTTGACACTTTGCTGAACCAGTCCCCAAAGACACAACTAGGAACCGAGCATAGTCGGTTGGCTTTATTGGGAAAAATTCTGGATTCCCACGAAGGATTTCTTTCGTCACTTCATTTATAGCAACTAAAGCCTGTAAGAATCAAATATGTAACAGAATTCATATGCAAATGAGCAAATCACATAATGTTAGTGAAAATAGATAAAAAAAAGTTTACCGGATTATTAGCAGCAACTCCCCCATCAATAAGATTGAATTCGATGGGTTTCCCGGTGGGATCTTGAGTATGAAAATGATGGGCAGGAAGATAAGTTGGAGCTGCAGAAGTTCCAATGCATATATCAGAGAGCAGAGCATCTTTGCAAGGATCGCTCTTTACCTACACCATGGAAATTTTGTCACCAGACAAACCAAATAGTTAGACTTTGTTTCATATATATAACATATATATAATAAAAACCTTTTATTTCATTAAGAAAATTGCAGGGAAATTAACAAACCTCATAGCTGCAGAAGATTTTTGGCTGGAGTTGCTTGATGTCAAAAGTTGGGATCACAATATTTGTAAGGGTCTGGTGCAATTTAGTTTCTCCCAACTTTTCCTTCACAATATCATGAAGATATTTACCATCATATTTTGGTCCCATCATAGATTTGACCACACTTCTAGCTGGTGCAAAGGCAGAGCTGTGTCATGTAACAAAACAGGAGCATTTCAATTAGTTTTCTTGACTCTAATTAAGCAAAGAATGAAATTTCTTTTCTCATTATTTTTACCTATCTTGGGGAAAAATTTTGGGGCAGTGTTCAAGATAGAAATCTTTGATATCTTTGGCAGCAAAAAGAGGGCGATTCCCCTCCTTGGGATTTGGGGTAGTTAACATGGCAGTCACGAGTCCACCAGTGCTAGTTCCGGAAATTACATCAAAATAATCTGCCAATCTTGCTTTCTCACCATCCAGTTTCTGTGGGCACCCAAACATAAAAGTTCAACACAAAACAAGTCATAAGAAAAGGCAATTTTAAGCATATGTACATATCCCAACTACTAACAAACCAGAAATAGAAAAAGGAAAAAAATAAAAGAACTAATTTCTAGGTATATATATAGCTATATATATATATATAGCTATATATATATACCTGAAGTTGAGACTCTAAAAAGGCAAGTATAGTTCCTGGAATAAGGCCTCTGATTCCCCCTCCATCAATGCTGAGAATAGTTACCAAATTCCCATATGTGGGAGGTTGAAGGGGTGATCTTGGACTATCCGAAAAGAAGTTAAATTTCGGAATAATATGCTTTTGAATACCTTCAATAGTATATTTTTGAGTATTTTCCATTGTGAGGGAGATAGAAATATGTTAAGGTTTAAGAGAGGAGCTGTAAGTTGTGAACTACACAGGTTGATGTGTTTAATAAACTCTCAACACATATGCATTAATATATGTCATTGCATGCCCTTATTGGGTATTCATTTATATAGAGTCCTTTTCCTACTTTCATCTCTCATTACTCATAGGGTTTGAACTTTCAAACTCTACTTTAAATGTGATGCAACTTCCATTCGTCGTACTGCTAGCTGTTTATGCATCAGATCAGAGGTAGATATAGATTAAAGTCATAGTGAAAGTTATCGAGTAATTAAAAATGGTGTTTGTACACCTAAAATCTCCACACGTGTCATTTCTGTTGTCGTATGATAAAATGAACAGTTTAGGCTCCATTTGTAGTACTTATAAGCAGTTTTTTTGGCTTTTGCTTCTTTAGTTGCAACTGGGCTGCGCAATCGTTTAACTGACGTGTTTGGCAAAGCTGTCTTTTATCAGATGGGTTTCTCACAGTGGCTTTAAGCGGCTGTTCAGGTCACCACTGTTCAAACAAAAGGATCCTTAAATCTTCCAAATAAATAGCAAGAGAGGTGGGTTTGAGGGGTGAATATGAGAAAAAGCACACATAGAAAATTAGTCCCCGCTACTATAGTACAGTTTCAGAAGTCGTATCATGTGGGAGAAAATTTTGGATAAAGAGTCGTTGGTTTAAAGAATTTGTTGGGTTAACTTAGGAAGACTTGTAGGTTTGAAAATTCTGGATAAAGTGTTGAAACAATGGTAGAATTCGTATAATTAGGCTTAGCTAGGTTCGCTCACCTTTTCTAGATGAAACTTTAAGATTATATTTGGTTTGTGGTATCTTAGTATGTAGGAATGTCATTCCCACCTCTTTCCTAGGAATGTTATTTTAGTGGGAAAGTATACATTTTTTATTTTTGTAGGAATCGGATTACCATGTTTGGTTAAACGTCAGAATTTGACATTCCCAAGATGTACAAAGTACAACCTTTGCCACCAAGTTTTCATTCTAAAAATTTGATAAGATTAAATAGTTAGTAGGACATTAAAATTTGAGGGTATAAGAGAAAACTCATTAAAATTTAAGGGTGTAAGAAGAAAGTCAAGATAAAAATAGTAACACTCTCCTAGGAAAATTAATTTTTCCATCCTTCCAGGTGGAAATGGCATTGCCACCTAAAATTAGATTCCACCAACCAAACATGGGAAAGTTATTCCCCCTATCCAACTTATCACATTTTTCCACTACATTCCACAAACGAAACGTAACCTAATTATTAATTTTTCCCTATATCGTACGTAATTCATTTAATTTGTTTTATTTTTTATACGTTTCCTTTTCGCCATTGAAGAATAGTAACAAATACGATGGCCTTCTGTTGAAGCAACAGGCTACGGTTGGCTCAGGGATGTCTTGAGGGATTAGATATATACTTACCAATCCCAACCCCCTGCCTGGATATTATATGTAATATATTATATATATATTTTAGAAAAGTTGTAGTATTGGTTGAACAATACTAGTATTTGGGAACAGAGCAAACTTGTGAAATAGATGATATAAATTCGCATTAAACAGAAACAAAACAATATCTAATTCAGTATTACAAGAAATGATGCCGCTGTTGACTAAGTAAATATTTATTTTAGAATAGTCACTTTCATTAATCAATAATCAGATATTACAAACATGGGGAGGAATAGTCCCACACAACACGATTATCCAACTCTTTTTTTTTAGTTAGAGAATGTGTTAATACATTGTCTTTCTTATTTACAAAAACTCACATTTCATGAGAGTAAAATCCAAGACTTCATGATCCAAGTATACTGGAATTAAGAGTCCAGCATTTTACCATTAGGCCACGACTTGACTAAGTAAACTTTAGTGATCACTCGAATCCTATAATATCACCAAGGTGATAATAATAATAATCAAATAATATATCAAGGTGATTTCTTATGGCCCAAAGCTTTTCTTTTTCTTAAATCATATTTTAGGCTAAGCCCATCAAGTCCAATCTATATTATATACTCATTGAGTAAAAATTATACTTAACAGCTCACTAGACCCAATAAAATCATCAATGAGACCCATGGGCTACTAAAGCCCAACCGACTATGTTTTAAGGTTGGATTGGAATCGGACTGACCATATACTATATATGCCTCAATCATATATAACCGAAATTATTCAGAAAAAAATTAGATATTAGAAAAAGAAACACATTTCGAAACAGAAGTCTTACTTTGTCTTGCTGCCAAAGAAAAGCTCACATCTATTTAAAAAGCTCACAGAACTCCGATCGACAATGTCCGGAATGGAGAGATTGCAGAGGATGTTCGCCGGTGCTGGCGGCGCTTTGGGTCACCCACCGCCGGATTCCCCCACTCTCGATTCGTCCGAGCAGGTCTACATCTCTTCTCTCGCCCTCCTCAAAATGCTCAAGCACGGTAAGTTTTATTTCTCCTTCTTCTAACATCTGCTTTCAGATTTTTTTTTTCAGTTTCTCTTTTATATTGTTAGCTGATTATGATTTTTCAGATTTTAATTTTTTGTTTAGAAAATTAAAAGGTAAACCGATAGTGTAGTACTATGCGTGCCGGTTAGGGTTTTCTCTTTTCAAAATATTAAATCAAAAATTTTAAATTTCTGATCTGTTTTCCATGTTCGTTTGCACGAGAAGCATGAGATGTTTCGATATCGATTCTAGTTCTAGGGTTAAAGAGTCATTTTACCGGGGGTTGGTTGAAATTCTGCTCATATATTTGGTTGGTGTGAATTCTTACAGGAAGAGCTGGAGTTCCCATGGAAGTTATGGGTCTGATGTTGGGAGAATTCGTTGATGAGTATACTGTGCGTGTTGTTGATGTCTTTGCTATGCCACAGAGTGGTACTGGTGTTAGTGTTGAAGCTGTGGATCATGTTTTCCAAACAAACATGCTTGATATGCTCAAACAAACTGGAAGGTATCCTCCACTCTCTAATATCATTAATAAGATATGATGTTTGTTTGACAAGGTTAGAATTTTTTTTGCTCCTTGATGACATATTTCTCTAGATTGTTTTCTGATCTTTTTGCTTGGTGTTGCAGGCCAGAGATGGTGGTTGGATGGTACCATTCTCACCCTGGATTTGGCTGTTGGCTCTCTGGAGTGGATATAAACACACAACAGGTCTTGTTTCAACTTTTATGCATAGTGCTGCATTATAAACATGCTAGTTGTCTTACTATGTTACTGCTTTTAAGGAGATTTTCCTATTTTTAATGAGCTGTATGGTGGTGTCAGTATACAACTAATTAATAGTATCAATCTTTTCTTACTAAGATAGGAAAACATTCTACTGTTCATGCTCTTATACCTACTGTCCTGATGTTATTTGTTTTGTGGTTCTTTTTCCTGTGCTTTTCAATTCCTTTCTTTTTCTTTGGTTGGGTGTGGTGTGTGTTTCAAGGTTATGGGCCATTGGGATTGCTTGAGAACTGTGTCATTAATTGATACATTTAGGACATGATGGTTTCCAGTGTAATGTGTAGGAGAGGAACTTTTGTAATACCCCCCTTCTCCCTCTTCCACAAAGATTGCATTGTTGTAAATGCTTAGCAGCAATTAGGTTTGTAACAGACATGGTGGCTTTAAAAATGATGCTATTTACAATTTGTAAAGAGTATGACAGTTGATAGATATCACAAAAGAGACTTGAAATATAGATGTAGTTTATTCAATATTGTACTAGCACATACGTTTGGTAAAAGAGTTTTGATGACTGCTCATCTCATCTACCCTCTGTCAATTGGTTAACATTTGCATTTTGATCTTTTATATGTGTCAACAGTTTTATTGGTCATATGGTCTTGCTTTTCTTTAAGTGCTTTAGTTAATGAAAGTATGTCTATCTGTTGCTAACATCTGGCACTGCTTGCAGAGTTTTGAAGCTTTGAATCAGAGAGCTGTAGCTGTGGTGGTTGACCCCATTCAGAGTGTTAAAGGGAAGGTGGTGATTGATGCATTCCGTTTGATCAACCCACAAACCATGATGCTTGGTCAAGAGCCACGTCAGACAACATCCAATCTTGGGCATCTTAATAAGCCATCTATCCAAGTGAGTGCCAAAAGAGTATTATCTGGTTGCTTTTTATGGCTGCTATTATATGGGAAGTAATTCATGTCTTTATTTTCATTGTCAGGCATTGATCCATGGGCTAAACAGACATTATTACTCTATAGCCATTAACTACAGGAAGAATGAACTTGAGGAAAAGATGCTGTTAAATCTTCATAAGAAGAAATGGACTGATGGATTGACGCTTAGGCGTTTTGATACCCATTCCAAAACCAATGAACAGACTGTTCAGGTGAGTAAAGGTTTTCTTAAGACTTTAATATTATATAGGATACGGTGTTGACCTGTTTATCGTGTATTTGGCAAGATTATATGAATTTATTCTACCCTCCATTGGTGTGAGGTGCTTGAAATGAGATAACTTTCCACAATAAGTCACTTTAGAAATGTCCATCGCACTAGGGCTGTAGATTCTACATATGTGGGCTATGGTTCTCAATCCTAATGATACTTCTCAGTTATACAAATTTCGTAGGATGTTGAAAGTTCAAATGTGAATGCCAAATAGATTATTACCTTTTATACTGAAAATTGTCTTCCATAAGGCAAAGTCATGATGTTAGTTTATTTTGATATGTGCAGGAAATGCTCAATTTAGCTATAAAATATAACAAGGCAGTGCAGGAAGAAGATGAATTACCTCCCGAGAAGCTGGCCATTGCAAATGTTGGGCGACAAGATGCCAAGAAGCACTTAGAGGAACATGTCTCAAACTTGATGTCTTCAAACATAGTTCAAACTTTGGGAACTATGCTCGACACAGTCGTGTTCTAGACTTAAGTATCTGTATACCTTTTTCTTCAAGTTGAGGAACTGCATCTACATTTGACATTGATGTTATAGATTGTTTTTTTCAAGCACAGTGGATATTTTATTTTGTGATAATTCAAAGTGACTATTAAGTTGTGCATTATATTTATGATGTTTGCGCAACTATTCTCCCTCGCTCTGATTTTGTGCCCGTGGAAATGGTAGGATGTTGAGCTTGTTGTTAGCATTGTTTTGAGATTTTTTATTTTACAGGCCCAAGAGGGGTTGAGCAACAGGGGAAGCTTTATAGTGAATGATGGAGGATACTTCATGCCAATGAAATCATTAGAGAATTTATATGGAGGATATTTCATGCCAATTAAATCATTCGAGAATGCTCTGCTTTAGAAAAGGAAAAGAGAGTGGAATATGTCACATATATATAGGAAAAAGATTACTTTTACAAAAGTACATAGATCAAGACTAGCACAAAAGGGAAATTTCGACAAACATGTTCCGGAGATAGGGAACTTTTATTTTATCACATCATCACAAAGCAACCCTATTCATTTTCACATTATTATCACTCTACAGGAGACTTCCCTTGGTTTATGAAAGAACCCAAACGTTGGATTAAGCTCTTAGCCTTGTCACAATCCGGGTTAAAGATATGGAAGACATGATCCTCGCCTTCTGTCACCGTAATTTCTGCCTTACCTTTCCACCCAGATTTCACCAATTTGTCATGGTAAAGCCACCCTCTATCCCTGAGTATATCCAACTCTGCAAGAATAAATAGGATTCTTTCACAAGCCAAGCCTGAAAGATCCGGGGCTCCATCCACAAACGGGTTGATTAGCGGGTCATCACACCCTTTATCAGAAGGACAAACGTACAACCACCACTGGTCAACTAACTCCTTCCTGACCTGATTATCACCCTCTGACCCAATCGGGGTTTTCCCCCAAAAGTAAGGATGGATCATACCAATACCAAGAATCTTCAAGCGCCGACCCAGATCCGAATCTTTGATCCGTAAAGCTAAGTGATGAGCAATATTTGCACCAGCACTATCACCAACCAAAAGTATCTGGTCAAAGTCAACAAAATCCTTGATCCAAGCTTCATGGTGGCCATTATCAATATCTTTCTCCTTGTGGGAAGCTATCCATTCAAGTGCAGCCCATGAATCGTCATAAGCAATCGGAAGAGGGAACTCAGGGACTAACCTGTAATCAACTGAAAGAGCTACGACTTTAGCCTCCGCCACCAGCCTGTTGAGGCTGTTGTGGTAGCATGGAAAAGCTGGCGACGCTATACAAAACGCTCCGCCGTGAAGATAAACCACGAGAGGAAGCTTTTGGTCTTGAGTGGCGGAGTTGGGTCGGTAAATCCTGGCGGAGACGCCGGTTTCTGGTATGATGACGATGTCTTTAGATAAAACGTTGAAGTCAGAATCAAGCCCTGCGGGGACTCTTTCAACTCCAGCGTATCTTTCAAGGGTTCCATCTTTGTAAACTCTAAGGTAAGGAACCAAATCAAGAGCAACTTCGGAAGCGTCCGAACCCATGTCGGTTTGTGTCTGTCTGAGAAGGGAAAAAGTGAAACAAAAAACTGAACAGACAGGAATCTAAGACTAACTAATAAAAGCAGAGATGGACAAAAGGAAACAGAGGAAGGAGTTTATTACGAAGAGGAAATGCTTAAACAAAATAGAGGAAGGATTTGTAACCAGCTAAAGACAGCTATGACTTTTTGTTAACAAGACAACTATTTTGCTTATTTAGCCTTATTTATAGAGAGATTAGCGGGAATAAACTGAAAAAAAGGTAAAGAAAATTTCCAACCTTCCCTGAATCTTTGTGAAAGTTCATCATTTTTATTTTATACTAATCGATTATAATTTATTTATATTCGATTATTTTAATCCCATCAACCAACAACAGCGAAGCTGGGATCTTGGAGTTCATTGCCAATGACTTTAAGACAAGACAAAATTAACCATTTTAATTTTTTCAATGGGGACACTAATCAATTTCAACTCAACTGTCAACTTCGTGTCTGGTCCATATATTCATATATTTTTATTTGAAATGAATGAGAAAATGATTAAAATGTTATCTTGCCATTAATATTTAATGCACCCAATTACCAACACGCAAATGTACTTTCCATGGCAACTTGGCAAGCTGCTTTAATTTACATTTGCTTTGGCAAAGCGAAAACTATCAACCACCGAAAAAACTCGATTCTCTTATATAATTAGAGATGCAAATATAATCCATATAATAAATTTAGCTTTAGGTTGTTCGAAAGTAATAGGGGAAAGTATAGTAAGTTAAATAGGAAATATAATTTTTCTATGTTTGTTTCGAGGAATTTAATTTTGAATAGAAATGTTATTTTCACTATTTTACCATTTAAGTGGGAAAGTAGTGGGAATAACATTCCCACCTAAAAGGGTGGAAAAGTTAATTTTTCTGAAAAAGTGTTACTCTTTTCCCTTGTCTTTTTTTTTATATTCTCAAATTTTAATAACTTTCTCACGTTAACTAAACATGGCAATCTTATTCCCAAAAAACAAAAAATTATACTCTCCCACTAAAATTACATTCTCAGGAATGACATTACCACGTTATATCTAAGATACCACAAACCAAACATAACCTTACTGTAATATCCTAATTACCACTAATCTTTCTTCTTCGTCTTTTTTAATTATTATATATGTAAGAGATTGACCGACTAAAGCTACAGCAGTCTGAAAATTTTGAAAGTCATTAGGAGCAGTTGTAGAAATTAAAGTAGGAGAAAATATAATATCGGTTGAATTACCACGTGGTTTCTACTATGAATAAAAGGAACCACACCATAAGATTAATTTTTTTTTTCTTTCTGAAGAGATGAGATTTTTCTTCCAATTTTCCTACATCAACACATGATGCCACAGAAAAAAAGAAAAATACAAAATATATATCATCCAATTCTTTGTTGAGCTTCTTGAAAGGGAAAGGAAAAAAAATCAAATGTGGCATAAATATAATAAGCTAGGCGTTCGTAATGGTTTTATAATAATAATACAATGCTGAATTTGTTTGGTTTTTGTATTGTACTAGAAAAGGTTGAAGCCCCTTCTAAGGAATGTAGTTGGTGAGCCCTTATAAAGTATATCATTCAAGTTCTTTTTGATAATCTTACACCACACAATTAATTGCTAAATATAATAAAGCATGCAAAACTTTTTAGACCAATCGACTGTTCATATCATTTTAACTTGATTTCTAAGCATGTTGAATATAATTATAATTATACTCAGCAACATATTTGTAGGTGTAGCTACATAGGGATATTCTAGAAGTTCTTATTGTTCGAATAAGGGCCTAACGTTTGCTAAAATGCTTAAATAAGGGTCCAATCTTTTAATTTGGTCAAATCAGGGTCTAACATTATCAAAAATGCTCAAATAAGGGTCTGATCTTCTAATTTTACCAAATAAGGGCCTAACATTATCGAAAATGCTCAAATAAGGGCTTGGTGTCAGTTTTGATTATGGGTGAGAATTTTCGACGCCAGATCCTTATTTGAGCATTTTGGCAAACATTAGGCCCTTATTTGGCCAAATTAAAAGATCGGGCCATCATTTGAACATTTTGGCAAATGCTAGACCCTTATTTGGCCAAATTAAAAGATCATGTCCTTATTTGAGCATTTTAGCAAACGTTAAGCCCTTATTTGAGCAATTAACCATAATAATATGGTGAAAAGTCTCTACTTTCCTCGTCATTTACAAAGTTATCCATATTTTTGTTAAACACTGATAATTATTCAGGGAATTGAACTTATTTCTTATCAATTTTAGGGTAGATTAGATTTCCTTTACTATCTCAACTTCATTTCTAATATTTTTTTTTATTTTTTCATTAGATTGATTGAGTATGCGGAGAGATATTTGATTGTAATGAAACTTCGATTATTGTTTAAAAAAAAAAAGAAAAAAGAACTTGTATGTCTTCACAATGTTTTATATTTCTTTACAACCAGTCCAGCTAGAATCTCCATTTCTTGGAGCGATTTTGCTTCTTTGCAATATCAATATGTGATCAGTACAAATTATTTGAAAATTAATCAATTCAAAATATAATATAATCATGTAGTACTGTTAATTACTATATAGTAGTATATATCATTTTTCAAAGATTTGAATTGAATATCTAATTTAAAATGAAATTAGAAGTTCTATGGTATATATTGTGTGACAAGTGATTTACAATATATCTGATAGTCAAATTGAAAGTGACTACAAGAAACTACCATAATTTGATTACCATCACAAATATATAAATTTTGTAAACATATATATAGCTTCAAGTTTCAATCAAATGATGTATATCAGTATTTTGTTCCGAAGTCATGATTTAACATTTAAAAAATTCAAATGGATCTTATAATTCAACTTAGGATATCCATTAAAATTAAAATTTTCCTTCAAAGATCAAAATTATCAAACTTTGAAAAAACCATTTAACATTGAAACGGTGGAAGCATCTCCCACATAAACTTAAGAGCCTGTTTGCATTAAAAATATCATATAAACCCACCTCACAGTGGCTAGTGGGTTATTTATAACATTGAAACGGTGGAAGCACCTCCCACATAAACTTTGAAAGAGCCTGTTTGCATTAAAAATATTATATAAACCCACCTCACAGTGGCTAGTGGGTTATATGGCCAAGTAATATGCCATATTACAAGATTAAGAATTGGTTAATGTATAATGCTGATGCAAATAAAAGAGTGAATGATGAACAGATATTACGAATGCGTTTGGGGAAGAATAATATTGAGTGGGAAATTTATTTATCAAACTATATCATTTATACTTACTAATAGATGGATAAAATAGCAAAATTAATCAGTACTTATATTACTAGTTGCCGTATATATTGCTGCACCTTTTTTCTGCTTTGAGTTTATTATGGATTGGAATTAAGAATTCAGTACTCTATCACCAAACCAGAAATAAGTTTCAACCTCTTCTCTCAAATAAAAAGATTGAGCGCTCATTTAGAAAAGATAAATAAGAAAAAAAAAATCAAATGGGGTAATAGTCCAACACCCTACGCCAAACCATAGGTCTGAATCTGATGACTCCTTACAGCTTCTTCACTGCTAGTAGAACAACCACTTAAATGCCATTTTGGTCACTTACCTTTTCAAAAAAGATATTTTTTCTCTGTCCTTTTTATTAGACACTTTGCACTTTTAGTTTTCAAATTTTGGACAAATTAGCCCAAATTGACGGAATTACTAACGGCTTCGTTAGAGTAGTGCTGACGTGGCACTTCATGTGAGGCCCATAACATGGAAATTTTTTTTTTAAAAAGGAAAAAACATAAAATAAAGGATTTCCAAAAAAAAAAAGAATTTTGTTAATCGCACAAGGAATCTTAATTTTTATTTTCAAAAAAATCTATTTTTTTATTTCTCATGTGGGTTCCACATTAGCAATTTAAAGGAGCCACTAGATTCTCCGTGTATTTGGGAGTAAATTGTCCCAAATTAAAAGTTGAGGGTGCAAAGTATAAGAAAAGGAACAAAGTGTCATCTTTTGAAAAGGTAAGGGACCAAAAGTACATTTTAGCCGTAGAACAACAAACTTAATCAAAGGCTGCTAGCATTATTCACCAATCCCCCAGGCCCCAACCGACCTATTTGATAATGTTTGTTTATTTTATCGATGGCGATGCCTTGAGAAATATATATGGTGTTGCGAATAACGTGAAATTTGACCTTATCAAATCCAGGATGGCAGAATCCATATATATATAATATACTAATATAACGATGATAATAATAATAATAATAACTAAATAAACAAAGCTAAACATAAAAATGTACCAAAGCAAAACAAAACGTGAATTTGACTTTTTCTTTTCTTCGAAAACGTAAGTCACAAACACATGTGGCCATTTACAATATGTTTTTTTTTTCCTTTTATCAAAAAGAAAAAAAATTAGATGTATCAAATGATTCTATTCTAACGTATATAAAATTATTTGATAGTCTAAGCAATTTGAGGCAAATTTAGTTGACCTTTGTGTTTCTGTTGAGACAAGTTAAATTTTAATAGTGCCACTTCTTGAACTACACACTCTTTAAAACAGAAATGGAAAATCAATGTAATTTTGAGCTAAGAATCCACCTTCATTTGAGCCCATTAGAGTGTATTAGAAAAGGACCAGCCCATTCAAGTGTATAAAGTATCCTGTTGTGGGAATTAAGAGCCCAATTCCGAGCCCAAATCAGCTCAAAATTATGTGGAAAAAGTGGTATTTAAAATATAATAGGGCCTAATCAGTCCCATCATATATATGAAAATAATCAGTCCCATCATATATGAAAATAATATATCGATGAGAGATTGTCGGTATAATGAACCCACAAAACTTCAATCAAAATCTGAATAAGAAAACCCCATAATTCCTATCAAAATAACCAAATCAAATATCGATCTATAGAAAGAAAAAATTTAATCATTAAAAAAACCTAAATGAGAAGAGTCGAAAATCTTTACCACTTACTTCCACTCACTCGCGCTAGGAGAGAAAAGACGACGAAAAGATTGAGAAGATACATGGAATAGGTTAGGGTGAAGGAGTCGAAGGTTGTGAGAGATGATGAAGCGTAGAAAATAACCAGATCGTGATTTGGGTAATTAGGAAGACGGTAGCTAATATTAAAAAATAATAATTTAATTATCAAAAAGAAATCTTGTAATTTATTTAGAAGGACTTACAAGATTTTGTATTTTCTCATTAATGAGGTGGCACAATTCCATGGTCTGGCAGTGTATAGCTTCCCAATACTGATGGTTCAATATTGACAGTGTATACAATTTTGTATTTCCTCAATATTGATAGTTCTCGGTGTCAAATTGATAATCATGCTTCTGCAGGTGGGTTAATTCGAGATGATGCAGGTAACTGGATGGTGGGTTTAATGTTGAATATTGGGGCTACAAATAGTCTAGAGGCTGAGTTATGGGGTGTGCGACAAGGCTTGATGCTTGCTAAGGCAAGAGATTGTACTCTGTTAGTTGTGGAGTTGGATTCGGTAGTTGTTGTCCATTTTTTGAGGAGTTCATTGTCAAGATCTCACCCCTGCTATACGCTAGTAAGGGATTGTTTAGAACTTTTTCAGGGGAATTGGATAAAAGAGATTCAGTATATTTATAGAAAAGATAATCGGTGTGTAGACAATTTAACGATGGTGGCAGATGGAACTACTCATGAGCTCTCCATTTGTGTAGACCCTCCGATGAGATTCTCACCTTGCTGATTGAAGACCAGTTCAAAATTGGCACTCTAATTCCGTATTACTTGCCATTTCTTTTACTCTTCATTGTTATTATGTAGAAAAAAAGACAGTTTCTAGCTTCTATACACGGTCTATAGCTTCTATAGCTTTTATTAACTCATTTAAAAATTTGTTTCATTTCAATCGAAATAAATAGCATCATCACAAATCAGAATGAAAGAAAAAAAAAAACTTGAGCAAAAAAATGAAAATCCAGTAGTAATGATCAAAATAAACAAGGCATATCCCTATTGTAAAAAGCAGCCAACCGTGCGATCAAATCCTCAGTTATGAAATCCATGACCTTTCCCTTCCGTCTCCATAATCCCAACCACACCCAACCACCCACTTCGCCCCAAAGCCTCGTAATAAAGCCACCCTCTATCTCGAACCTCGTCTTTCTCAGCCACACAAACCAGAACCCTCTTGCACCCAAGCCCCGACAACCCTGGCCCATCACCCGCCACCGGGTTAACCCTCGGCTCATCGTTATCCGGGTCCGATGGGCAGAGAAATGGCCATAATTTATCCATGACAGCCTTCCTATCCGGGTCCAAAGCCTCTGACTCGATTGGTTCGGAGCCCCAGAACAATGGGTGCACCAAAGCTATCCCAAGGAGCGGCATGTTGAGACCATACTCAGGGTCTCCGGCAACAATGGCCAAGTTGTGAGCTATATTGGCGCCGGAACTTACTCCTCCTAAGAACACTCTTTCGAAGTCTGCGTGTTCATTTAGCCAAGTTTCGGAATCAAATAGGCAGTCAAAGCAATTTTCTTAATTTGAGATGCTTGATTCCCAGAATATTTAGATGTAAGTAAGAGCAAAAGAACATGAGTGGAACCGATATTATTTATTATAGAGGAAAAAGGGAAAAAAAGAAATTCTTCCATTATTCCATATACATGGCAAAATCAATGCAAAAGCAGAAGCTTAACAGAGATATATATATGCTAGTTTAGTTATATTCATCATCTGCTTTTCTATGATTGACAAAAGTTTCAACGGCTGAGCTTGCAGTCTTTCCGAATACCCCCTTCCCCTTCCCCTGAGAAGAAGGTGCAGAATTGTTGTTCTTGAATTTCTTGGATCCAGATACAGCAGGAGCAGATTGCTGAACAACCAAAACTGAGGGTGCTGGCGATCTCGACTCTGATGATAGTGATACCATTGTCTCCCCAAGCGCTCCCAGCTCTGGGTATTCACTAAAGCTTGAAAGCCCTATTGTCAATGGAGATTCCACGCCATCTCCTCTTCCAACTATGAACAAATCGAAATTACTATAAGCTGAATTTAGGGTGGATACAATCTCCTCTCCACTGTTAATTATTTTCTCGATGTAAGCCACAGACTGGTCATTCATTGTCTTGAACCTGAATTCGTATATATATTCATCATCAAGTTGTTTATCCCTCTCCCTTTCATACATGGCTGTTAAAATCCCATCCTCAAGATCATCATCATCTCTCTCGGGCAACTCACACACATCTTTCCCCGGAAGAAATCGGACCACCGTGAGTGTGACGCGTGGAGTGCCGGCCATTCTCCAAGCATAAGCCAATGCCTCTCGATCATCAGGGCCCCCCACGAATAGCATGGCAACGTGACACTGTCGCACGCCGGCGCCGCCGCTATGTGATTCCATGTACAGAGGCGAAGTCAGGCCGCGATCCACCAGTAAGGCTATGGTGCAGGGTGCATTTGCGAGCAAATTCTGGTTCAATTCTCGATGTTGAAGGTTTTCGTCGACCCAACCGCCGAGGGCATTTGGGTGCTTGTGAAATGGGATGAGAATGATATTGGCGAGCTTGTCGTCCGCAAAAGTGCTGACATCCTCGTGCATTGTGGCGTAAGGGGAAACTGCGGTTAGTGGTTGAACCGTGACGGCATGGTTGTCTTCCTCGAAGGATTCAAAGGAAGTCACGATTTGCTGTGCCTCTGCCTTTTCTCGAGTGGCATTGTTTCCAATATCATGGCATTCCCCTGTTTTGTCCTTGTCATGGAAAATTAGCATGGCGGTATTGCGTCCTGCAAGCTCAACCAAATGGACAGCGAAGACAACAATTGGGGACTTTCTGGTCGCATTTGAGATGTGTAAGAGATTAATCATGCCTGATAAATTTTTGGTGGAATGAAGACAAGTAAGGACTCGAAGGGCTGCTTCTGGCCTACTTCTTTCCAAGTTCCTATGATAAAATTGCTTCAGATTCCGATTCGACTTGTGAGTGAAATGGATTACGGGGCCAACAATGGCCGTCATGACCAAGATGGCAAGCATCGCCAAAGTAAAAGTTGGTTGGTCAAAAGCCTGAACAATTAATCATGAAATTATTATATATTAAGCAATTTAATTAGAAATCATATATTTTATTTTTTTATATATTCTAAAACATGAAATTATATTTAATCAGAATTTTTTTTTTTTAAAAAGACGTAAATAATATATACGGACCGACCTTCATGCCTCGACCTTCATTAAGAACAATGAGGACAAGAACACCTTTGGTGTTCATGAGGAGCCCAAGAGCAAAACTATCTCGCGTAGGGCATCTGAAGTAGAGGCAGACAAGAAGAGTGCTGATGATCTTGGCAGAGAAAGACAAAAGCATGAGGAGCACGACTATGAGGGTATTGAATTGAGCCACAAATACAAGATTAGTCCTCATCCCAATCACGATGAAGCTAGGGGGCAGCAAAATCCCCACCACGAAGTCTTCAATGGTTTCCATGATTAGTGTCCCCAGCTCTCCGCTGGGTATCATAAGCCCAAACATAAAAGCTCCAAACATGGAATGCGCCCCGCATAATTCTGTCAGATACCCACACAGGAGGACCGCCGATACGATGAAAGACACATGTATCTCGCTGTATTTCCCTTCCCTCGACGCATCCTTGCTCTGTTTCACTACCCACGAGATCATGGGTCGGATCAAGAACCAGAAAAGGGTCATGCCCGCCAGGATGGGGAGGGCCACGTGCAATTTTCTATGCCCATTCACTAGAGATACTGTTACCACCAGAAGGAACCAGGAACAAAGGTCACTCACCACGGCGGCGCTCAAGGCCGTTTTACCCAGATCCGTGTACATGAGCTTGAGATCCGAAAGCATTCGGGCAAGGTCCGGAAAGCTGGTGACGCTGAGAGCGATGGACCAGAAGAAAATGCCGATGAAAGGCGGAGGTGTATCCCTCGGGGTCGCGGTTTTGTATAACATGAGAAAAATGCCCGCCCCTACACCCAAGGGCACAAGAATACCGGCAATGGCAACGCTCAAAGCTGTTTTCCCAATTTTCCGAATAGGGGCTAAGTCCATCTCCAGACCCACTAGGAACATGTAGAAAGTGACGCCAAGGTTGCTCATTGTTTCCAGAAAGTAACCCCCCTCAAAAGGAGTCACATTAGATGCTACCCATTTTACGGTGCCCAGAACGGTTGGCCCAATTATAATGCCAGCCTGCATATTATATTTACATGGATCGATGAACATGACTGAACCATTATTAACAAATTAATCATATATATAAACTAGAAATTTTCCAAATCCATATATATATATATATATATATATATATATATACGTACCACAAGCTCAGAGAAAAAGCGGGGTTGACGAAGAGGTTTGAAGATGATCATCAAAGCGCGCATGAGCAATATGAAGAGACTTAATTGCAGCATAAAGGTGGGCATATATTTGACGGTGGGGTTCTTGACTTGCCAGAAATTGTTGGTTATAGGATACTTGGTATCATTATAACATACTTGAAATTCATCCTTCAACCTAGAAAATATCAAGTATTTATTGTCCAGTAGAGACGGTGGAGGTGGACGTGATTCATTTGCCATTTTAGCACTACCCTACCCTTTCTTCTTCCTTAACAATGATCACTTCTTTCACAATAAAACAAACATGTTTTTCTTTGGTTCAAGACAGGATCATATATATATAGCTGTTGTAATAAGTTGCAGATTAGCCTAACTGCAAATTGGTAGTGACCCTAATTTAGTTCTCTAATTTGTTATTTTGTTGAAAAGTTTTATATAGTTGATTTATATCACTTGAAATTCAACTAGAAAGGACTAAATCTCAACCAAGGAAATGTGATAAGTCTACTAGATTCAGTTTTTCAAAACCCGTACATCTCGGTTTCAATTAAATGGATAAAGATCCTCTCCCCCTATTTTTTGTGCCCATTGTGTCCCATCCACCAAATAATGACGTGTCCTTTTTTCAGTTTTTAATGTTATTCCTTGTTTGTCTGGTTAAATTAAATTTTATATTTTCATTCTAAAACCTTATGCTGGGGAATGTATTAAAATTTAGGACTAACCCTTCTATATAGTCATTTGTTGTTAATTTGGGGTTAAACCTGGTTTTAATCTGGATTTTTACTATTTGTTAAAACTCGAAAATAGACAAAGGATAATACTAGAGACACGTGGCATAATTTGATGGATGGGACACAGTGGGACATAAAAAATGGGGGAAAGGATTTTAGTTCTTTCAATTAAGATGTCCTGCTAATTTTAGTTGATTTTGAATGTCTTAATTAATTATTAGATTCCTTTTTAATTTTTTATGCTGTTTTTTTTTTGAAAATTCATTTATGCTGTTGTTTATATTCCACCCAACTTTTACATTGACTAGTAGAACAACAAAATTTTAATCAAACGCTGCTACTATTATTCACCCCAACCGGCCTATTCGAAATCTTTATTTTTTATTTTATTGATGGCGATGCCTTGAGAAAATATCTAAACAATTATAATCTGTTAACAACAGATTACCCCCTTGCCCTAATCGATTTCTCTTTTCCTGATTTTTGAGCAATTTTGAATTTTTTTCATCAAGGCTGAATGTGGTAATCAAGGGTAGGTTAGTGGGTAATTTTGGGGTTTGTTTTTGGTTGATTTGGTCTCTACCGTTTTCTTCAGTGGATTATGAATCAGCAGCATGTTTGGTACAAGTGTTTGATGAATCAGCAGCATGCTTGGTACAAGTGTTTGATGCTGTTATTTATATTCCACCCAACTTTTACATTGACTAGTAGAACAACAAAATTTTAATCAAACGCTGCTACTATTATTCACCCCAACCGGCCTATTCGAAATCTTTATTTTTTATTTTATTGATGGCGATGCCTTGAGAAAATATCTAAACAATTATAATCTGTTAACAACAGATTACCCCCTTGTCCTAACCGATTTCTCTTTTCCTGATTTTTGAGCAATTTTGAATTTTTTTCATCAAGGCTGAATTTGGTAATCAAGGTAGGTTAGTGGGTAATTTTGGGGTTTGTTTTTGGTTGATTTGGTCTCTACCGTTTTCTTCAGTGGATTATGAATCAGCAGCATGCTTGGTACAAGTGTTTGATGGGCTTGAAGAGGTGTTGATTCAGATGATTTGGGGCTTAGGTTGTGATGATTCCCTCCACCGCTGCACCGCTTAGTCTCTCTTATTTCAGTTTGTTTTTTTTTCTTCATCTTTTGCCATCAAGCTTTCTCTCTCCAGCCTTTCTCCACCCAATTGAGGAAGGTTCTGGGTTTCTTCTTGAAAAATTGATCTTCTCTGCTCTGTTTTTTCTTTCTGTTTGTTTTTTTTATTCATCATAGTGTGGGTTCCTGGAGAATGAATCTAAAAGTTTGGTTGGTTTCGTTCCAGGTGATTGTTTCTGACTTATGTTAAGTTTGTTTTCTTTGCACCTTATGTGTTTGTTGTTATGCTTAAATGAAGTCTTAACTGTAGGAGAACTGTACGGAGGACTGCTCGCTTGACTGCCTTTGCTTTGAATGTAGCTTATGCCACAGGAGGTCATTCGGTATTTCTGGAAACTCTTCAAATATTATATGCTAAAACTGTTTTCCTAGATTTGCATTGTTGAATGTGATTGCCATGAGGTCTGAACATCAAATTCCTCTCACTAGGATGCAAGAGGTTATTAAATACAGTAGATGGCTGAAAATTTCCTCATGTTAAGGTTGTCAAAGTCCCTAGGTAAGTGTAGTTGATAGCTCATTCACTTCAAAACCCATTTATATCGGATCTCTATTTAAGTGATTTGAACAGAGGATTGCACATCTTTATTGTGTAGGCACAACAAGTTGATGGAGTATGCCATTCCTTGCATTGCATTATAAAGAGTCATTGGGGCAACAATTAAGAGGTCTCTTCTCCTTCCTTTCATTTTTCCTTTACTAGGTATATATTACATACTAATTTTAGTTTTCTGTAACTTGGAGGTCGGATAATTTTCTTCTTGATGGCAGAGATGATGGAACTATTAAACTGGAATTCTTCAATAACAAAAAATTGTGAGCCTGCATCAGTTACTTGGTAGCTATTGTTTTATATT